>VZTE01000432.1:1814478-1907771 GCA_013397775.1 Eulacestoma nigropectus | reverse complement strand
GGGTGGGGTGGGGGTGTGTGTAGAAAACAGACACTGAAATGAATAGCAATGCTAAAAACAGCACTTTCAAAAAAGTTTAAAAGGAAAATTCTGAGGCTAGAGCACCAAGTAAGTAGCAAATATAATACAAAAGCTAAAGAAAGCAGTGAGGCTTTAATGAGAATTTATTTGACCACAGCCTCCTCCGGAAAACCAGTCTAGAATTTTTCAAGGGAGATCCTAAAAGGAGGATCCTCATACTAAGACAAGGTCATACATCCTCCACTGCTGAAGGTTTCAAAAGGAAATTAATAAAATAACTTGAGTCTCTTGGACAGTCAAAAACTCATCTGGATATTCATGTTCCCTTTTGTTACAGAGGCATGAAGACAATTTTAATCAATATACTCATTGTAGCTGGTGACATAAAGTTTCCAGAGGTATTGGCAACAGCTGAAAACCGTTGCACGAAAACTCCTGTGAATTGGTGATGAAAAATAAAAGGATGAAAAAAACCCAACTGCTTTTAATCCAAATAGCCCACAGCAGTTAAAATAAATTACTGAATCAACACAACCAAATCAACTGAAAAGGAAACACTGCAAGTGAAAACTAAACTGAATAATTTTTTGTTAAAAGTGTTTAGATTTAGGTAAAAATGGAAAGGAGACTTTAAGCAGACGCAATTTGGTAATAAAGTTGTCATCTATAACTACATACAGGCACACAAATGAAAGAAATAGCAAATTTCGTGGGGAAAGATTCAGTGATGTTTGGGAGACAAACTTTTGTAAGCTTATTATACAGAACACAATTGTGGGTTTAATACAGTTGCTACATTAAATCAGTTCATGCCTCCGTGCACGTGCAACCTAGAGGTCAGCTGATCCACTTTCTTTATCCTGATCCAGGTAATGTTAGGAAAATACCCATTAGAAAGGTTAAGAAACTAACTTGACAATACCATTTAGAGAGAGCAATCTACCCCTTCTCTAAAGCATTCAGTGACAGAAAGAACAATTCAAGTAAAATTAAATGTAGACCAAAGAACAAGTGGACAGCCCAAACTATCAAATAAACAAACACTAGTGAAACACAACTCTGCTGTGTTTGTATATTAACTCATATTCATTAAATACCAATAAAATTCCACAGGTTGAAATTAAAAAATACAATGCTTCATCAAGTTAGTATTTTTTTAGTAGTACCACAGTACTAATAATTTATTTTTTAAAAAAAGTAAACTGTATGCAGAACAACCAAATGTCAAAAAATTAGTTGGTTTATAAATATTCATATTTCAGATTCCACAATATTTTCAGCCTATATTCTTTCAAGTGCCATTTAAACTTATTTTCCCCAGCAATTATTCCCACACATCTACAAGTATCAGACAAATAGTTTCTGTCCCTTTGTCACACAATTTCTGCACCCATAAGAGACTTACGGCTCCATAAGTGACACATATATACATTGGCTCACTTACAGGATTCTGAGTGTAATGCAGGAAGTCTTCAACTGACTCTTTAGACACAACTTGCAAAAATGCTTCGTGTTTCATCGTGGAATTGTTTTCCCTACTTTATAAAGAAACCATAACATTAGAGAAGGTACTGTGTATCAAAATAAGATCATTTTGGTCTCCATTGTAGTCATGTATGTTATATATTACAGTAGTTATACATGTATTACATAGTTAAAGAAGTTTTCCCCTCCAACATATTTTACAGTTATCTGAATCAGCATTTAGATTCACAACATCACTAAGCTGCAGGGCTTGCTTTCTTTCTAGTTTGTTTGTTTTTTTTTTCCAGAATAAGTCTTTAATGGATACTTTGATTTTTAAAAAGCACAGTGCATCCTCCAGCACACACCCACTATTTAAACTGGCCATCATTCCCGACAACAGTATTTATTTGTATAAGAAGCACTAAGGGATGGAAAAATGGTCTCTCCTTTTCCCTACTGTTAAGTGAAAACTATGGGGAATGGGCAAGGCCACCAAGGCCATTTGCTCACGTAAACATTCCCTCCATCCTAGGTGTCTCCTGACGTGCTTTTCCAGCTGAGAATGACTTACACGGCCTTCCGTGTGCGTGAAGCCACATCACGGAACGGGGCGGGGGCCGCTCCTGAGCCCGTCCCGAGGCACCCGGGGGCTCCCGCCAGGCCCCGGCAGAGCAGGCAGCGGGAAGCCGGACAGGCCGCTTACCTCGGGCTCCCTCAGAGCGGCCGAACCCTCATGGATCCGCGGGATGCGCTTCCAACACCGCGGCGCCGCCTCAGGGGAGCGGAACGAAGCTGGCGGACTCGCGCGTAGAAAAGCCCGCGGCGCACGGCAGCACCGCCGGAGGAGACACCGGCCCCGGGAGCCGCCCGAAGGGGACGCCCGTGGACACCTGGGGACAGCCCGGCACACCCGGGGACAGCCCGGCACACCCGGGGACAGCCCGGCACACGCTCAGCCCCGCTCCCAGTCCCTCCCTCACCCGCCACTTTTCGAATCCTCCCGCGGCCGACGATGAGCGCGCGCCGCGGAACTCACGCCTCGTCTCGCGAGAGCTCGGCCACCGCCCCCGCCCCTTCCCGCTCGCGGCAGCGCTGAGGGCGGGGTGTGGGAAAGGCGGCTCCGGAACCCACGGAAGGAGGGGGACGATGTTCAAAATTCACAGACTCAGAGGGAGTTAGGCTCGGAACGGCCTCTGAGATCATCGAGTCCAATCTATGACCGAACACCACCAGGTCAACTAGACCATGGCACCGAATGCCACGTCCAGTCTTTCGTAAACACCTTCAGAGAGGGTGCCTCCACCACCTCCCTGGGCAGCCTATTCCAATCCCCGTTTCTGTGAAGAAATTCCTCCTAATGTTCGACCTGAACCGCTTCTGGCGCCTCCTGTTGTCGTGGTGCTGGCTGCCTGGGAGAAGAACCTGACTCCCGCCTGGCTACACCCTCCTTTCAGGGAGCTGTAAAGAGCGATGAAGTCCCTCCTGAGCCCCCTCTTCTCCAGGCTGAGCCCCCCCCGCCCCGCTTCCTCAGCCGCTGCCTGTAGGATTTGTGCCCCAGCCCCTTCCCCAGCTCCATCGCTGAGCAGCGCCTGTGCCCGCAGCGCCCGGCCCGGCCCCGGCAGCGCCCCGCGGGCAGTGGGGCTGCGCTGCTCCCGGCAGCTTCGGCCGCGCTGAAAGGCTCCTTCCTCCGCTGCTTTCACTAACATGGGCTGGCTGCAGACACAGCTGGTCTCGGAGGAACATCCCATCAGTTACCCAGAGGCAGCTGCCAGCGTTCAAACCCACCGCCGCCTCGCTGTTCCCTTTCTGTACCTACCTCAAAAGTGTCAGTGCTTCCAAACGGGGGGTAAGACATGCTCAGTTAAATTCATATTCATGCTTAAGAAACAGTGTTTCTTCTTCCATGGATGTCTGGTAACGTGCACATTTACAAAAACATCACCCATTTGATTACACTGGTGGCTTTTTTCTCTAATAATGTATTGTTGCTATTGCTGATCTCTGTGCCTTTACTCACAGTCCTGGTGAACAACATGAGTATTTTGCGCTCTTCCTCCAAAGCACTCAAGAGTTAAACAGCCTACGTGCCAGAATGTATAGGACACTATGTAAGCCAGATGATATTTAGACTTTGATAACTAAGGATTTTTTTTAATATATCAGGAAGTTATGTCTTCTGTTTCTTCTTTGCAGTGTTTGGAAGAAGTTAGACTCAGATCTTGAATTCTGTAATACTCCTCATTCCATTTGTTTGAGCTCTTCTGCAAATCAGAACCAGTCAAAGTGTCTTGTTAAGGGCTTAATTTGTATCTTTCCATTTGGCATTTTCAGTAGCATAATATTTCTCAGTGTTGTTGGCTGTTCAGAAGAGAGAGGTGCATGACAAATAATTTGCTTTCAGTCTGTAGAAGCAGTAGAGCATGTGCTGCTTTACTGTGCAAACAAACAAAAAAACAGCTGTAATGTTTTTAAAAGTTCTCACATGTGGACTTTTCAGGATTGTAATTTTAAAAAATATTATGTAATTCAGATTTTATTTAGTATTAAATGTAAAAATTCACTCCTTTTAAAAGTAGCATTTACATCTTCTGCCGTTTTAATTTTTAACATAGAGTCTTCCTTAATCATCCCGCCTTTCACAGTTCTGGTTTATATTAAAAATTAAGGCTTTTCACATTTTCTGCCACATTTGATATAAGAATCCGGCTTGTTTCAGATCCTGTGGACCTGGCTTTATTTCCCAAGTTAGGTATTCAGCTAAGTGCAAGTAGCCTGTGAAACAGTTTGCTTAGAATAAGTTGCATGAGCAATCAGCATACCTGTAGAATTGTAAAAGCAAATAAAAAAGTGTAACAGTTGACATTTATACATTGTGCTAATGTCTGCCTATATTAAAAAATTTCTGCATATAGTAAAAATCTTTGCCATTTTAGATCCAAACGGATGGATTTATTTATCATGACTCACATAGACTATTTCATTAAGACCTTGATTAGTCTTTTAATTAGATGCCACATTAGTCACGTGGTTACTGTTTATTTCGTCGGGCACGTATCCATTTAGCAAACAAACTAAAACATATTTTAGCTTTTAATTTCTGTTGCATAGCAACCACAGAATTATTTTTTCGTAGTATTGAAACTAGAAGTTGACACAGATAACAGGCTGAGTAACACCAAGTGATTCATTTTAAAGGACCACATAGAAAAACCAGAGAGGCAGAATAATGTTTTCTAGGTTTTTTCAAGAGCTGTGCATGAACTGCAAGCCAGTAATAAACCTACAACTCTATTTTCAGTTTCTCTAATATTCTCTCTTTCAAGAGTACCAAATTACATGCCTCTCTTTGACATATCTGCTCATCTGTTCAAAATAATCTATACCCTGTGATAATAATCTCATATTTATTATCATTTTCCTGTCAAGTTAAGTTAAGGCAAAAATGAAAAATGGGCCTTTCGCACATGGTTGCTGAGCAACAGCAAATAAAGATTTGCTTTTGTGGTACTGCTTCATGAACCAGTCTTTATTCTTGTTGGTGGCCTGCATTAGAGATCTCAGTTACAAATGGCTCACACCAGAATATCGTTGTTTGGGCCTAGAGCAAGCATTCCATTTTAACTTATAAGAGTCAACAATATAAATAAAAAATAAACAAGTAGTTCCCTGAACGTCAGACATTTTCTTAATAATATTTCTTATATTTGCAATGTTATTTTCTAGATAATAGTTTCTTATGCGATTACTGTACACATTATCTACTGCCATGTTAGAGTTGTAACTCCTATTTCTTTTTCTTCAAATATGTAATAAAATTTGTTATAGTTAATACAGTATGAACAAAATCTGCTCATCCTCTGAGGCAGGCTGTTAATAATTTACATGCATGCATTTCCCTTGATTTTTTTTTGATCTTCACATACTTTGATAAATAATCCGAACAGCATGGGAGAGAGATGAAGTTTCACACTATTCCACCTCTCCAGATCTCCCCTTGCCTGAAGGTAATCCTGCCAAGCATGCTATCCTTTATGCAGAAGCAACTGTCACTTCTCAATGCTGGTGTGATTAGACCGTGAAAAGGCTTATTTCCCTTAAATTATTAATACTAACATGGATCAGTTTTAGAGTTTAAGAGATTAAGTAGAAAAAAAAAAATCACTACAGAAGAAAAAAAAAATTATCCTTGTTCACTCGCACAAAAATAAGGAAATAAAATGCACAGAGGGAATGCAAAAGCTGTTCGGGAGAGCCACTCCCTGGAGTGGCTGCCGACGGTACCGAAGTCCTGAACTGCCGCCCCGCGGGAGCTCCCCGCTACTGCCCGGGTCTGCAGGGATCCACACCCAGCTCAGTTTAAGCTGTGACAACACAGCGACTTTATTTTCTTTGCTTTGTTATGATGCTTTATGACAAAATACTTAGTTCATGATCATGAAGTCGATCACAGGGCTGGAGCACCTCTCCTATGGAGACAGCCTGAGAGAGCTGGGGGTGTTCAGCCTGGAGAAGAGAAGGCCCTGGAGAAACTTTTAGAACACCTTTCAGTGCCTAATGGGGCTACAAGTGGGGAGAGGGAATTTTTGTAAGAGCATGGAGAGATAGGACAAGGGGGAGTAGCTTTACACTGACAGAGGGCAGGTTTAGATTAAATACTGGGAAGAAATTCTTTATTCTGAGGGTGGTGAGGCCCTGGCACAGGATGTCCAGAGAAGCTGTGGCTGCCCCATCCCTGGCAGTGTTCAAGGCCAGGTTGGCTGGGGCTTTGAGCAGCCTGGTCTAGTGCAATTGGAAATAGGTGATGTTTAGGGTCCCTTCCAACCCAAACCACTCTATGGTCCTGTAATTATTACTTGATGTATTATTATGCTCTTATTGTTACCACTCGTTCCTTATAAGCAGTGTTACAAATCACTGTAATTTTTCTCTGCTCACTATTAGTACCATGAATATGGAAAGATTTCTGAAAGGTTATAAGATGCTCACAAAAAGAAATTGCAGTATCAGTATTTGCATAGCTGAATCCATCCCACTGTAAAAAAAAGGGAGTGTAATTTTTCATTATAACTACAGCAAACATTTTCTAGTATAGTCATTGTCATCTTTCAGTTGAGTAAATTGATAATATTAGTTTTTCAGTTAATTTGTTTCCAATATCAAACACTCCAATTACAAATGCCATGTCTATATTACTTTAACCCTATTAAATTACATTCTGATAGAGATTTACTGCTCTTTTAAGTGTCCTGTCTCCTTGCAGCTCTCATTCTATCTTAAAGAGAAGAATTGCTTCTAAGGTACAAAACCGCTGTTATTATTAATTTTACAAGTGGTCTTAGAGGTTTCATTGTGATAGACGTGAATCATTTAGGTATGACACCATCTTTGTTCCATCTGTCTAGTACAGAACATGAAAATACTGTATAAATATCAGAATGGACATGATTTGCTCATCCATATTAGTTTATACATATATAAACACACAACAAACTGCTTTACATTGCTTGGACATTAGAACAGCATTTACTGATGTCTCCCACATCAGTGTTGGCTTTGTCAGCAAGGGTGTTCCCCATGTCCTTGATCCAGACCAGGAGTTTAAAAAGCCCATTGGGATTTTTTACAAGCTGCATGTCCTGCTTTCTTCATGGAAAACTGACAGTCGTGTAGTATCAGCCTGAGAGTGTATGTGGAGTCAGGCACCTGTGAGGGCTTACATATCTACTAAGTTTAGACATACTTGTCATTTATTCCTGTTCTGGGCATCAGTTTTATTATCACAAGACCTGTGTTTTAGCAAAATTTCTGATCGTGTCCTTAAACAAAGGAAAATTGATTCTTAAGTTATTTTTTCTAGTAGAATTTGATCTGTCCCCCCCTCACCCCTGTGTTTATTGTGCCTGATGGATTTCATTGTTAGGTATCCTGAGTTTCTAGCCACATGCTTGAATCAACAGTAAATACTTAAAGCATAGTGATGTTTCAGATGTGCTGATCAAGGCCCTTTTCCACATCCTAAACTGTAATTTCACTTCTGCCTGCTTCTGATTAATTTCAACTTTTTGCATTTAATCTCAGTAAAGTTGTGTCAGCAACTCAAGGGAGTTCTAGAATCAAATCTAGTTTGGTATCTAAGGCATGAAACACCTATGATGAATTGCTGATAGAGGCATGCTAAATTTCTGGTGAACTGAGAAACTAAATCTTCCAGAAGTTTCATGTTTCCTCACGTCATGGACCATTTTTTAAATTTCCCTGTGCCTCATGACTAAATAACCCTACAAAACCATTTTGGCAAATTGAATCCCCCATTATGAAACTCAATTCTTTTAGGCTGTCCGGTGCCTCAGAGGAAAGGGGGACAGCAGAGCACGGTGAGGACCAAACCTGTTGTTCACTGCTTTTAAGCCAGCATGACTTGAGGCGCCACTCCCAAACATGCCTCTCATCCAGACCACTTCCTTATTGTAGAAGAAACGAAGCGCACATGCAGCAGAAAAGGATTCTGAGAATAGGGTCGGCACTACCATCTAGTGGAATGTAACAGTACCTTCAGAAATAAACACTGGGCACTAAAGACTATACATGGAAAAACTTTTAACGTTTCATTGTGAGAGACAAGATAAGCAAAACGAAAATGTTTTTATAAAAAAATTTGAAATTAAGCATTTTTTACAACTCAAATAATCTGAGCCTGAAAAAACAAATAAAAAAATATGGCCTAGAACAAGGTTGCCTAAAACTCTTGAGATTGATACCTCTTTTCAGAAGGCTCACCTCAGTATTTTAAACTTCTGATTCCAACTTGCTTTACATGCAAATTAATGATTTACCAAATAAAACAAAGAACCAGCCTTGCTACCAATACCATTCATGAGTCATGAATATCCATTTCCATTAACCCACTTTTACCCTTTATTTCATTGTCATCCCCTGGATAAATGACAGGTCTAGAGACAATCCAAGCCTTTGTTTGGATGCTGTTGTCAATTCATCGAATGTATCCAGTGGGACTCTGAGCTGAAAGTTACAACAGAGGACCCATTCAGTGGCTATCACAGTTACTTTAACTCAGAGAATTTCATGATTCATGCAAAACCAGATAAACTTTCCTATAAATTGTAGGTGGAAAACATTGCAACACAGTAACTTCAACTTAACTCAAGAGATAGCAATGACAATCATGCAAAATACGGCAGGGATTTCCGCCTATCAGTTGAAGTACTTCTCCCATGAAACTGCATGAAACTGTCTTGCAAAATATTCTGTATTAAATTATTAACCATTGTGACATGCTTAGTAAGCTCCAGTTGTCAGGCTCTCAGAGTTTGCAGAATAACACACTAGCTTGCAAATTCAACTAGAATAAAAGAATAAAAAAACTTATTTGAAATTTCATGCTGGAAACAACCTCTGTTAAATGTCTGCACCATTTTTGGTTTTAGGGCTCTTGTCCCAGTTACCGAGTAGAATTACTAACCTTCATTCAGTACCTACAGACAATTACCATTTTACTAGCATGATCTACATTACAACTCAAGTTCTATACACAGATGAATGTATTTTTAATTCCTATCTTTGTATCCTGACTTGCAAAGCTTGCAGCTCCCGGCTGTGTGACTTTTTTCTGCCCAGCTGGAGTTGCTACATGCCTGTCCCTGAGAGCTTGGGTTCAGGAAGCAAAATGCCCAGGAAAACCTACAGCACAGGCAAGGAGTGCACAGAGCTCCAGCACAGTTACTGAGCTTACCTTAATGTTCAAAAAAAATATACTTGAGAACCATAGAATTGAGGTTGGAAGGGACCTTCACCAGGTCATCCAGTGCAACATCCTGCAGAAAGGAGCTACTTTGCTTAGCTAATTAATAAATAAATTTGATCATCAATTAGATCCCTACCGCACAGCTGACGAGTGAATTCACAGGACACAGCTGGGTGCAGGGCTATCACAGCTTTCTTCTGTCATTTCTTGCACAGAGGCTGAGGTGCTTCGTGCCCAGCTCTGAGGGTTGGGTTACCAAGTCCTGCCAGGAATGGCCCACGTGTCCTCCAGGCCACAAATCCCCCCAGGCTGGAACCAGCCCTACCACTGCCTGGGTGTGAAAGGTTGGAATCTTGCCTAGCTTTGGGCTGTCCTTGAACATGTTTCTATATGGATCTTAAAGGGAAGAACGATCACTATTAGGCCTTAATTCCCTTGCTATAAAGTTTACAGCTACTGAGGACTCAAAGATTAACATTAAAGACAGGGTGGCTTCACTTTGTGGTGTCAGAGGAAACAGAGATGCAGGAGCCTGCTCAAATTGGATTCCACCGTAGATGACTGGCAAGCAATATTCCCTGCAGACAGTGAGAACAGAAGAGTATCACCTCTATCACATGAATACAGATTAGAGAACTTTCTTCCCAGAGCTGCCATCTACTCTGGCAGCTAAATTTACTGCGAAACACTGAATGAAGTGGATTTTTGCATTTCTCATAGAACATATTTCAGAAGGTGCCTGAGAGTATTGTTAAGAGCCTGACTGCCTTAGAAATCAGTAGGAAAGCATAGAATAGTTGGACATTTTTGCAATATACAAAACCACCATTTGGGATTCAATGCCCTGACTGCTTCAGCAACCAGCTACAAGCACAAATGGGTCTGGCACCATCTGAAGTTTTGGTTCTTTCTACCAAAGGTACCATTCAACATTCAGAGTTTGTTTGGAGGAGAATATAAACAATTAAATTGATTTAAAGAGGTACTTCATAGGAAACAAATTTTGTATTCAGCTCTTAGCTGAGAAAATACTGAAAATAGCAACATTGGTAACTTTATTGGCAAACACTGCTCCTAGATGGAAACTGGATGAACTAAAAGCCCAAACCAGTTTAAACAGTACAGCAAACACTAAGAAGAATCCTTAGGCTGGGTTGAGCCCATCAAATTAGTACCAAAGCCACCTGGAAGGGTGTCTTGCAGTTATTTCTGCCCTCTACTAAGAGGCAGTGCTGATCCAGGTACCACCTGTCTTGCAGGACTGAATGGAGGGTTTGACTTTGACCCAAGTAAGGAACGTGCTGACACCTGATCAGTCCTGGCACTGCCAGAGTGTGTGCAATCCAGAACCACCTTGCCATGAGGGAGCTGTGGAGACAGCCATGCTTTTCCTTGGCTTTAGCTGCCTTCCCGTTGATTAGCAAAAGCCTTTTATTCTGCAAAAAAAGGGATCTATCTCCTCTATGGAAAACAAAAACAAACCAAAAGAGAACCTAATTTTGTAGTTAGTAACATTAAAGATTATCCAGTGGGGCCCATGCTAAATGGGATAGTGGCTGGGTGATGAATTTTTGCAGTTTTTATTTATGGCTGATGAAAACTGAATATTATGAATTAAGTCAAGTTGTAACTGTTTATGGGAAGAGGTATCATAATTAATTATAGAACTATAACTAATTATAAATTAATGTTTAATGCAAAGAGCATAATTTCTATGGCAGTTTTTCTGGAATGGATAGAGGATACAACACCCCTTTTCTTATTTATGCAGTACATAATTATATTTTCCATCAGTATCTGCCTGACCAAGCACATGTAAGAATAGGAAAGAATGCCACAGGCAGAAATCTGCTGATTCTAAATCTAACGCAATTAAATACAGTTCT
The DNA here is from genome assembly GCA_013397775.1 of Eulacestoma nigropectus. NCBI lineage: Eukaryota > Metazoa > Chordata > Aves > Passeriformes > Eulacestoma > Eulacestoma nigropectus. The sequence goes on along the minus strand of VZTE01000432.1, from coordinate 1,896,635 downwards.
AGGTCCTTTTGAAAGTATAATAAGTGACAATTGATTAGTAAGTGCTACAATGATGACAATTTGTTCAACTGATCAGTTTAAGAGAAAAAAAAAATAGACACTGAACAAAGGTCCTACTAATTCTTATGTGTGAATTTGTTCCAGAAGAAGCACAGAAATCCCCATGAAGTATCCTCCACTTCTCAGTCCACCTTCTCTCATGTAAGACCCAAATATCTGCCTACAGACCTTACAAGCAAGGCTCCCTAGGTTACAGGAGTGTTTATACAGGACTACTTTAAAAATTCACTTCATTGTATTACCAGTTAGAACAAGGATTTGCAAGAGAGAGGAGGAGAAGGAGGGTGTGTGTAGAGGGAAGCAACACACTGACTTCCATACAAACCATTTATTGAATAAATACATGCATCATAATGTGGAATTACATGAGCAAAAAAGGCAATCTGTACAAAACTGATTACCCTTTGTTCTCATTTCAACTCTCACCATTTGCTGCAGCTCTGATAAAGGATTCAAGACAGAAAATTAAAACTCTTTTAGTCCACCTCCAAGTGATATGCATGCTGATTTGAGTTTGTATTACACCACTGCTATAGTTAAGAAAGCTGGTTTTCTTGTCAGTGAAGCGGAGTAATTCTAAAAACAGTTTCAATAGTACAGAACATTTGTTGGTACATACAACAAGGTAACAAAGCTTATTTTTAACCATTTCATATGTTCATATTTTAAGGCACAAGGATAAACAAGAACTACATGAAAAGCTATCAGTTGATATTGAATAAATGACTTGATAATGAGGTGCAATTTTTGCCCAGAGGCAAAATTGCCCTTCCTTCTTCCCTATAAATGGAACAATTGGAATTTGGTAATACAAAAGTTGCATCCACTGTCCAAAGAATCAATCTCATCTAGGCACTCACAGTCTGATCCAAATTCCCTCAGGAAAATGTTTCTGAAGATCTGGCATCCAGAACTGATTACAGACTATGGGAATTATAGGTGCTAAATTGCAATGACAGTTAAATCTCTTCATTTCAGGTTTCCAAATGGAAAACGGGATCTCTAAGAACCAATCCCCACTTTTATGCAGTGAGTTATTTTGGAAACCTGCCCTATATTCTTTATTCAACTACTCACTTTGTGCTATGCTTTCACATTTGCCTGAACACGGCATTATTTTCCACCTTGAAACTTTAAAAGACAGAATGGGGTTTTTTGTTCAAGTGCAGTATTCTGTCCCCAGACTTCACTTAAGTCTTGAAACACTGAATCAGTTTAACACCCTATTTGTTATCTGCAGATCAAACTCTGTGCAGTCACTGGCCAAGATGTAGAGCAAAAAACCTTCCACCTCAGACTGAACCAAGGCAAAAGACAATTATGTTGAACTGCTATTCTTAGACCTCATTTATTCAGATTAACATTTGGTTTCCGCATTTTCATTGCATTTAGAACAATTCTCTGTCTTTCCATTCTTAACATCTTAATGGAGAACTAGCAAAGGAAATAATTTCATAATCTATTTTATATGAATAGATGAGTGAATATATAGCTACTCGTACGTTCCAATATACAGTGAAGCCTTCAAATGGAAATGTTTTCTTACAAAGAATCTCTATTGCCCAGCCCAGTAACAGCAGTTACAGTACAATTTACAATGTAAGATTGTTTGATAAAATTGTCTTGTATGAAACGTGGCAATGAGGCGGCCATCACTGTATAGAGGTGTATGGTGCAGTCACACACATCCATGACAAATGTTCATGTTAAATTGAATTTAGACAAACTGAAATTTTTAGACTTGATAAAGACAAAAAGCTACATGTATGATAGGCACTTTGGTACATCTAGTAATGTAGATAAATTCTACATCTAGAGTTAAGGTTCTGTCAGTAGTCTTACTTTAATAAAGCTAATTTCAGGAGTTTATCATTCTGCTTTAAAATTCTTTCTTGGCTGAGACATCATTCTAGAATCTTAGCTAAATAATATACTTTGTCTAACTGCATACTTACCCAAGGATGAGCACATGGGCTCTGCAAGAGCCAAGCTGTTCTCCTGGATTCTTAATGCACATTTTTTTAACAGTCTGAAAAACCTTACCAGAAAAAGAAAAATCAGTTCTGAATACAAAAAAAAAAATCCCGTAATTCAGAAAATTAATGAGCTCAGCTGTTGGGACTGATACTCTCCCTTCAGATCCTGCCTGCCTGGATCAGTTTGTGCTAATGGTGTCCCGGTTGCCTCTTGCCCAGCCCATGGCAATGATTCAGGAGAAGGACAGCATTTCTCAAAAACCTGTATGGACCACTGAAGTGCATTTTGTTCATGCACCAGACATACCAAGTAGCAATGAAGCAACTGTCAAAGACAGTGAGTTTCATCTCAGTTTTCTGCTTTCTTACCTACTGGTGTTCATCTGAGGATTACAGAAGGTATGGCATAACATACTATTTTAGCACAGTATTGTATAATAAAAATAACATATGTCTTGTACATATGCCTACTATATGAACTTAACTTGCAAGCTGATTTGTCTACTTAGAAATCAGTGAAACATGGTGGTAAGGACAGTTTAAAGTGGATAGAGATCATTATAATAAAGAAAAATCTATGTCCTCATACCTTCAAAAGATCACATGTCTAGTACTCCAGAGTACAGGAATAAATAACAAAATCCAACTGAACCTGTATAATAAAACTGTACTGTTTGTTATGTTTACTCCATTAAATGAAAACTCAGATTTAGAAACTGTGATTTGTGGACCTCATCCTCTATTTATACAATATTTATAGAATTCTCATTTTTATTTATAATATTCTATAGCATGATTTCCCAATAATACATTTATATATAAATATTAAAATGTTAATGTTTTGTACATTTTAAGCTAGCCCCACTGGGCCAGAAACACAATAAAGTAAAAATGTTTTTCTGCAGTTTCTTTTTGCAGAGTATCACAAAATGATTAAGACCATTGTGCTGCAAAGACAAAAGAGATTCATCTGAAGAAATTAACATGCATTTAGAAGAAAATATCTATATCCTTTATCTAGTTTTCTTCTTAATTCAAACCAGCATGAAAGAATTATAAAAAAATAGTATATATTTACATGGTACAGTATACCTTGGTGAGATATAAAACAAGGCAGGAAAACAGCAGAACATGTTTTTTTCACTTTCTAATAGGTACAGCTGTCATCAAGATTCAATTTAAACACAAAAGGTTACTTTACTGTACTATTGCACATTACAGTAACACATAGAACTGTTTAGCAAAATAAAATACAAAGTTTAACAATGGGGAAAGCTATGTCTACATAAAATGACCAAGTGTTATAAAATTATTGGGGATGTGTCTAAGAACTAAATCAGAAAAGCTATAAAAATAATATTGGTACATCTGTGAAAACAACACGTTAAAAATATATAAAGGTTGGCAAAATTATGCGTGAGGAATTCCTGGTGTCCATGGGCCTAACTTGCACCATGTGGCCTTGTACCATCTTCTGTCAAATCATACCTGAAAAAGAAAAAACCGAAGGATTGTTTTTTTACATTTAGCATGTATTATTAAAACTACTATTAACACAGTAGTTGTTGATATGTAGTAGTATTATTATTAATAAAGGAATGTTTTTAGTATGTAGTAGTAGTATTATTAATAAAGGAAATGTTATACTTACCACTGGGTCCAGCCTTTAGCAAGTTCTTCAGATGCCAGAGGTATTAGTAACTGTGGAAAGTTAAATTACCAATCAATGCACTGTGTGTGCCTTTCATTCTGTATCTGTTAAAGATCAAACCTGACAATCTTGTAAACTACAGTGTAAGCAATGCCATTAGTAAATGATGTATTTTACATCCTTGTCATCATAGCTCTCTGCTATCTGCCTGACCTGTAGTAAAGTTTCAAGTTGCTGTTTTTGACCTTAAAATCCACACCCTTCAGTGGTACAGTCCCAGAGCACCTCAGCATCGCAACGGCAATCAGCAGATGCACTCCTATTAACAGCCTTCCGGATAAACAGGAAAATCAAGGACACCGTTCACCATGAACTGACCATGATTCTGTATCTCTCAACCTCTTCACAGAGCTCAAATATGGCAATTTGAAAGGGTGTAGGAATTTACTATTCCCTTTTCATACTCCAAATCAAGTGTGCAGGAAATCAGGTGATTTAATGTGTGCCTATAGAACACTGAAGTTACAAACACAACAGCTGGTGTTGGCACTGGGAATGTCTCCGGTAGCAGCTCTTTCCCATGGATTTACAAACTGGGAATTTAATTACTTGTGTGTTTCCCTAAGTACTTGTTCATCTTTCCAGTTTTGTCTGAACATTTTATGAAATATTGCCTGGTTTCTACTGGTTCTTTCCTTTCTCTGACAGCATGATAGTAAGTCTGACAAGCACATTTCTTTTGTTACTGTGAACTTATCACTCTCTAGAAGAGATTACTGCCTCATCTTTCTAAGTCTGGCTCTGCAGTTTGTTCCTTCCCTTACTGAAGCCTCACATCTAAGGCACTTGTAATTTTTGAAAGCTTCATACCTGAAACAGGTGCATCAATCAGCACTAACTCATATGTCAGGAGGGTTTTTATTTTATATAATAACAAGCTGTATTAACAGAATTTGCTTATTGTCAACTTACTTTGCCAAGCAGCCCTTTATCTTTGGACAAGAATCCACCACTGTTCTTCACTGCTACATCTAGTGTTCTTCTCTGTACTTCAGGCAGGGAAACACTGAAATCAAACCTGACAGGCAGAGAGAGGCTTTAGAGGGAATTCTGTACCTGAGGTACAAGTTCAGTTCCTACAGCTAAAGAGCCACTCAAATCAAAACCAAACCATCTCCCTCCCCAAATTAAAAAATGAGGTCTCAGACAAATGAAGAAAAAAATCCCAGTGTTTTGCCTAAATTTTTTTCTTTAATACTATGATCAGTATCAACATCAAGTGTTTGAGACTTCTGTTACCTTTGGCCTCTAGAGGCCACTGGTAAACAAAACAAACACATGAACAAGATAAAACAAGAGAAAGGTCAAGCACTGACTCTAGAGAAAAGAGAATGTGGAATGCTCCTGTACTGACAGCTCAGTATCAGGATTCTCCAAAAGGGAAAGACTGGTCAGTCTTACTAATCCTTGGTGCTTGATGACCAGAGCTCCTTTTCTTTCCTGGCATGCTAGGGAAAAGTATCAACTTTTAAAGAAGAATGCATTTTCTTTGCTAGAGCTGAAACTTAAGAGAAGGTCAGGAGAAGGTTATACCACAACCTACATGTATTTGTCACTACAGTTCTTAAACAGCTTTATTGCTTTGCAATACATTTTACTTGGAAAGGCATGGAGAAATTAATCTATTACCTGGAATAAACAGGAGAGAGCTGCCCTACCAAAAAAATCTCCTGGAGCCTCTAAGTAATGATTTACAGCTCTGGCTTGGACAGAAGGGACTGAAGTGTTGTTTTCCCCGAGTTAATTTGCTGTCTGAAGAGAAAGGTCTTTACTGAAAAGTGATGGGTGGGAGAGTAAGGGGCAGACATGTGAGGGGAACTACTATCAAAAAGATGACTGCAAGGATAAGAATTTTTATGCAATATAATGTTGCACAAGCTGGTACAACTTCCAACATATGGGCCAGGATATAATCTACAAGAAAATTTCCTGACTCCTTGGATGCTGAGAAGTGCCACTGAGTGACTGAGCAATGTGACCATGCACTGGGTACTGGCTGGCAGCATCAGACAGGCAATCAGCCAGCCAAGCTTCCTGGCAGGAAGGGAGACCAGCGGTACTGGCCAGCTAAAGGCACCCGTGTTCTCACCACCTGCCAGGAGAGCGAATCCTGCAGCTGAGCTACCAGCACGAGGGGCATGGAACTGCTGTAGGAAGGCAGGAAAGACAGAAGTGGCTGCTAACAGCAAAAAGCACTGTAGTCATAACAGGGAACAGAAGGATAGGAAGAGCTATTACAGCAGAAGAGAAAGGTATGGTCAAGTCTAATGGTTATAAGCAGGAACTTCAGCTCACCCATTCAGTAAGCACAGAAACGCTGACTTGACAGCTTTGTAATTACATGATATAAAACTACTACACATAGTTTATAACCTACATTTGATCAAACACTGGGTTTAACGTCTTCTTTGATACATGTGTTTTTCTTCTTCCTGATCGTCTCTTATCAGGCAGTAAATACATTCGCACATAGGGATCGGATCCTTCTTCAGAAAACGCTATTAGATTTCTGTGCAAGTGAAAAACAAGAAAAAGCACTTAGAAAATCAACAGCACATTGCTGAATATGTGTCTACACTACTATCACCTAATTTAGTACACAAAGCAGTTCCCCTGCACACAATATGATGTGCAGTGACTTGTACAAGACCAGATGACCAGTAAGCAGAGAGCAGAGGTGGGAATATAATGTTTCCTGCATTCCAGTTCAAAGTTTAGATATGGCTTTTCAAAAATCACATGTTTTGGTCATTCCATGAAAAATTCAGTCTCTTGGAGACAGCTTTGAGACACTGCTGATAAAAATTTACATGTCATTTTCATTTAAAATCTGACAGAGGCATAATAGACAAATATAAAATCACAGCAAAATCTTCCACAAAGTTTTTAATGATTCTGAGTACAGTTCTGTATATTTTTGTATTTACGCATATGTTGTTTTAAAAATAACAAAGATTAACCAATCAGCTTAAGAGTAAGTCAGAATATGACAAACTTTATAAAGAAATATGCACAGATAAGAAATTGTGTATTGTATGCTCACCTGCAGGAATGCACTACCACAATCAGTTTGTTTCTCTGTGAACTGTGACGAATTGTTAGCTGAATCTGTCCTAATGGAGACTGCCCCAGAGTTGTTCCACTGCAGGAAAAAGCAGAACATTAGCTCAGATTTTAAACTGCATATTAAAAGTAAGACTCAACTGAGCAGTCTCCTAGAAATCATATATTATCCATTTAACTTCTTTAGACCAATGTGAAAGAAGAGAGCACATGTAAGTGTGTGACCATATCCTCATCAGTTTCTTGTCCTTCAGTTCCTTGTCCAACAACTCTGCTCTCCAAAGCAGGCCAGGTATTGCCAGTTTAGAGGTCAGCTGCTCCTTAGTACTTTGAAAACCATTATGAGTAAAGAATTTGCTTACCCTAAAATAATCATCAAAGCAGTATCTAGGAAACTGGAAAGAATAATAGTGCAAACTGCAATGAAGACCTCAGCCGTGGGCCACTCTTACCTACGGCAGGAGCCAACTAGAAGACCAGCTCATTCCTTTCTAAATTCTCTTATCAGAAAAATATAGATATTCTTGGGATTAAAATAGTGATAACTTAAATCCACTTGCTGTCAATAAAAGCTCAAATCACAGTATAAAAACAATTCTTTTACTTTTCTATAGCTTATATCACAATGAAAATTAGATTAGAATCAATTTACACTTACAAATACAGGTCATGTTTAAATGAAAAGCAGGCACCATGCTTAAGAGTTTGTGTTTTACAGAACGGCCAATATTTGCAGACTTCCCTCATCTCCATGAAATGCTCATTTTAGTTTGTGTGAACTGACTACGAGTATTTCCCGTATCACACAGGACAGTATGTGCCAGATTTGACATTTCTCAGCCACCTAAGGAGAATCTTATCTTCAAGGGAGAGGAGTGCCTCTTTTGTGAATACCTACTACGAAGTGATTGCTCCATTAAAATTCCTAAGTCATTCACTTTAAAAAAACAAAATGAAGATTTAACGTCAGTATTTTCTTAGTTAAAATAAAAAGAAAAAAATAATCAGAGCATCTAAAAACATGTGGTCTGCAATAAAGGACCTCCTTACCCGTAGCTTTACCACTCTTACCAAATGAGAAAGTATGACATTTGTGCATTAAATGAGGAGTAGTATTTCAATATTTAACACAGTTAACAAAGTCTAACTCAGTTTTGGGCCAGGAGAGAGACTGATAAAGTGAAGACAAGTTAGCATAGGACTATAAAGATAAATGGGGGTCTGGAGCACATAAGCAGGTGGTGTATTTGTACAAATTGAAGAGAGAGCCAATGGCAGACTTAATTGCAGCCCTTCCACTACTTAAAACAGACATTTTAGAGAAGACCAAGTCAGACTCCTCATGGCTGTACACAGTAAAATAACAAGAGGCCATAGTCAAGTTGCAACAAGATAAATTTCAATAGAAACAAGGAAGAACGTTTTAACAGTGGAGTGATTAAGCACTGGAGTTGCTGAAAAGGTTTATGGCATCTCTGTCCTTGGAGATAATCAAAAAGTTTGTTTGGACAAGGCCCAAGAAACCTGATCTTACTTTGAAGAGGGATTTGCTTTGACCAGAGGGATGACCAGCCAGAGATTCTGTCCAACCTCTGACTCAGTTGATTCTATGAACTATGACAGAAAAAAAGATGAATTGGTTCAATCCCTTACAAATAAAAAAATAAAATCTTTCTACTTAGATTCACAGAGAAGCTCCATGAATAGGGAATGAATAGTTTCCAGTCTCCTATTCAGAGCAGGATGGCTGCTCAGCTATCTGTACTTGGTAAGTATAGCTACCCACTGAAGCAAGTAAAAAAACTTCAAGAATTTAAGAAAGCATGGCTGCAGCAATCCTCACTGACTGCATAGTAACTGACTACCCCTCTAGCATTCTTTATAATCAACTATCCCTCTGAGTTATTTAGAAAGACCAACTATTTCCAGCTTAATTGGCTTAATTAATGCCAATAGGATTCAGTGGTGAAACAGGCAACTACTGCCATGAAACTACAAAGTGCAGCTATGAGAAAAAGTGGGACTTTATCTTGTAGATGATCACAGTGGTAAAGGTAACTTCTAAATGCAGCATTTGTCTGAGATACCAGGAAGAAGCAGAAATCCCAATGACTGAACAGTAAAAAATATACCGAAATGTGAACTAAGAACCCCTGCTTTGGTGACATTTTTTGTAAATCAGCTTAGAAGTGCTGCAAAAGCAAGCAGTGAGGGCCGTACTTCTCGAGCTGTCGGAGCCTCTGGCGCAGCTCCTGCGTGGCGATGGGCAGGGAGATGTCGGAGGCGATGCTGGGCGTGGGCTCCTTCACCGAGAGGTGGCTGGGAGAGCAGGAGAAGTTGGAGGCGTGAAGGCTGGAGGAGCTTCGGCTGAGATCTGTTGGCCACTGCGGGCTGGCATTGGGAGGCTGACTTTTATCAGCTGTATCAGTCTTTTTATCACTGTCAGTCACTGGGGATGCTGGAACAGGCTTGGTTGGATCAGGTGTTGGCGAGACAGGAACTTGAGGCTTAAAAGATGATTTTCTTGCATCTTTGGAAAGAGATGGCCTTTTTACTTGGGCTGAATGTTGATGATCTGGAGATCTTGCCTGCTTTTCAAGAGAAAGGACCTAGATACAGGAAAATACACATAATATTACTATTTTGCAGTATAAGAAACAGGAACAAATTTGTTTCTACAGGGGGACTGGTTGGTGATAAGTTGTAAAGTTAAGACACTAAAGCAGGACCAGAAACATTCACACATACTAACTACTCTACCATGTGAAATGCTTTGCATGACAAAACACATCTCCACCTTCTTCATGGCAACTGCAGTAACTATAAAACAATGTGAAGTTCTCCATTCATTAAGAATTATTCTCCTCATTATTCCCTTCCCATATTCTATGCACTTCTGGTGTAAGTGCTATTTACTTTGGAGCTCTAGCCATCTGCAAAGCTATTCTGTAATTTTTTCTTCTACTCTTTTGAAATTTAATTTTACAACACTTTTTTTTCTCATTAATTGTACTTACTTTCTCTTTTATAGGTTACCTTAATTTACTAATGACATGTAAGCAACAAAATGCTTTAGAAAGAAAAACAACAGAAGTTTGACACTGTTTGCAAAGAGGTATACTACCCTATTAAACCAAATAATTTACGTGGGGAAAAAAGACAAACCAACTTTCAGGTATGCAAGTTTTGTTTTCAAAACTCCAATATGCTTGAAGGCTGGTTTGAATTTTTCCAGTGCTGTGCAAGGTACTTCCTTTCTTTATACACTTTATTTTTTAAAACCATCAAAACCTCCGCTCCAGTTCTATGTAAAGGCAATTTCACTGATCTGTGGCCCACTGGGTTCAAAAGAGATTTGAAGGAATTCAGATTCCAAATGTGATTTCCAAACCTAAAACCACAGGGAACCTAGTTTTTAATTAATGAAGGTGACTGTTGTTTCATTTTGAGCATTGTACAGTTTTCAAATTGAGTGTATTTAAATTAGAGGTTATCTCTGTGTACTGATAGCACTGCGCAACCAAGGACACCTGGCAGGTGACATCAAAGGAAATGTACTGTCTCCTTCGAAAAGCTGGCAGGCCAGGAGTCACAACAGCCTAAATATGCCTACAGATACATACAATGGGAAAAGTTTTAGATTACCCTGAGTGCAATCTTCATGTTTATAGTGCTGTTGGGACCGGAGTTGCTCAGGTGGAACCGCTGATGCATAGTTAAATTTTCACTCTCTAGCAACTGGCTTAAAGGCAGCTTGAAGTTTCCCAAAGAACACTGGTGTTGTTCATCCCTCACCTGAAGGAACACAGAAATTAGGTCACTTTGTATCATCTGCTTTGTAAGAATTCAAAGGAAATTACATTTTTATTCAAAACCAAAAAATGGTTTTGAATGCAGTTTGTTCGCAAACCACATTTCCCTGATTTTAAGATTACTTTACACTGAAGGAGGTAAAAACAAATACGCTCAATGCCTAGTTTCTTCAACCCTACCTTGCACAGGAAAAGTAAGACAGAAAACTAACCATCACATCTACAGCTACCAGACCCATGATCAAAGTAACTCCACAGTTTCCAAACTGTGTGTGTGAAAATGAACTCCCACAACTATTAGAGGAAGAGTGACTAAGACAGTCCTCATTTACACTTCAGTCTCTTTGAACTATGTAAATGACATGTCAACAGTGTAAAGGGATACAGTATGTGGATAAAGCAAATACTTCCTTGGTATGAAAGAGGAAAGATTCCTAGTTCCAAACTGGTGTACCAAATTTACTTCTTTTAAAAATTAGAAAAGACAACCATTAACTGTTATTCATGTGAGAGCCTGGTTATAGTCTTTCTTCCTTATAGTAGGAAATGGAAATAAACATTTCATTGCCTGGTCTAAAAAGAAAAATACTTGAAAGTATAATTTTAATGGTGTTCACAATATATTGAATCTCATTTCATAACTCCCTTTAATATCTGAATGTTACTACTGCAACATCTTAGAAAAGAAAGGTATCTAAAGAGAGTGAGACACATACCTCAACTTCAAGATCTTGTCTTTTGGGATTGTGTACAAAAAAAGTAAAGTTTTCCTCCCATACTGGTTCATTGGTCTTGTATCTAATCTGAAGTTGAGAAAAACGGAATGATGTGAATTATAAAAAAGTTAACAGAGGCGGTGTCAAGAGATGAACATATTTTTCATTTTGGCGTTTTATTTGGTGTGTGCAGAGAAGGGCAGCAAGGCTCAGGAAGGGTCTAGAAAACAAGTCTGATGAGGAACAGCCGAGGGAGCTGGGGTTGTTTAGTCTCAGAAGAGGAACCTCAGGGGGAACCTCATTGCTGTCTACAACTCCCTGACAGGAAGCTGGAGTGAGGTGTGGGACAGTCTCTTCTGCCATAACTACAGTGAGAGGACCAGAAGAAATGGTCTTAAGCTGAGACTGGCAGATTCAGATTAGGTATTAGAAACATTTCTTCACTTTTAGCATAGTCAGGCATTGGAACAGGTCGCCCAGGTAGGTGGTGGAGTCACCATGTTCACGAGGCATCTGGATCTGGTGGTGGGTCAGTGGCAGTGCTGGGTTGATGGTTGGACTGGATAATCTTGAAGGTCTTTTCCAATCTTAATGATTCTATGAAAATTTATGTCTGAAACTCGACATATTTAAACAAAGGCCAAGTAGGATCTACCCACAGCATACATACTATCACGTATAAAATTACACAGAGGACATGAACTGATAGCACAGTCTCTCCTTTCATACTACTCTAAAAGGGCTTTCATAACTCAATGAAACTCCTAGAAACTAATAGGTTTTTTTCTTATCTCCAATTAGCCACGTGGATGAGTTCACTGTCAAATCTCACAATTTTCAGCAATCCATTAGTGGGGGAGGGGAAAGCAGAGGGGAAGAGAGAAATAAGTGCTCATTCAAAAAGCTGTCACCAAGAGCAAAGGACTTGAATTTTTATCTCCATTCTCTATGACTTAGGTTACAATGTAAGATATAACCAAATGTATGTATTCTATCACCATCTTCATAAGCTGTTAAGGCCCCCTTCTGCTAAGGGCCCATCAAGCCTCACTGCATGACTCATAAAATTACATCATCCCATTGTGAGATGCTCTGCCCCGGGGGAGACACCAAGCATTCCTGCCTGGATAGAATCTGAGGTTTGGAACACCACGGGGGCCTTACCAACTGGGTTCCCAGAGCTACATAACCACCACTGGACCTTCAGAGGAAGACCAGACCCTTCTACAGGACCACTGCTTCAACAGAACCACATCTATCACTTCAACAGGACTGCAGCCACCATTTAATCAGACTACTACCACCACCCTGACCAACAGGTTGTATCCTGACTCTGGCAGTTTAAGCCAGTGTTTTCTGCCTTTATTTTTCATTTTCCTATTAAATTGTAGTTCTGACTTGGAATGTCCTGCTCGTTTATTTTCAAACTAGTACACTCTATCAAAACTAGGACTGTATATAATTTTTCATTAGGCTTTATGAAAATTTTTGACAGGTTATGAAGAAGCCAAATGAGATGTTCTCTCCTTTTGGCTCACTGACACTCCTACTTATTTTAAAAAAAAAAAAGAAACTCATACCTATATTGCATGTATCTACCTATCTAGGAATCATTTCACTGTTATTATTTTATTTTAATGAGCTATTTGAGTGCACAGAGGTGAGTTATGGATGACAGGTATGTTGAATGCTTTGAGTCAGAATCAGAGGGATCATCATCAAGATCAATCTCATGACTGGTATCTGTTACAGACCACCTGATTAGGAAAGAGACATGGATGATGCCTTCTTTGACAACTCAAAGCTGTCTCAGGTCTGCTGTACAGGGTTCTAATTGAGAGCTTCAACTACTCTAATATTAGTTTTCTAGGAAAGCAGCACTGTGGAAGGACTCCTACAAATGACTAAAAATCCCATCTCCACTCATAGATGGTTTGAGTTGCATAAGCCCCCATTCAATTCTTGGCTGCTTGTTGCCAATTTCGGCTCTGGTGGCAACTTAGTGTTGTGGATATGCTCCATGGTTTGATAGCCAAATGCCAAGCTCACAGACCTACCAAATATGTGAAGACAGAGCCAAGTGTAAATAGTAGGAACTTACCTTACTTTCCTGTGCCTTGTGTCCAACTGACAGCAAAACAAGTGGGTTGGGATTGCTGTTTATTTTCTTTCCTGACTGGTAAAGAAAAAGCAAAAACTTTGCCTTCAGAATAAAGCAAACCCTCTCCCCTCTGAAACCTAATGTTTACATCTTAAAAATACAAATCATATGCATTCTACTACATGCTTCTCTGTTATTCTCAGTATTTTATTCAGCCGGCTGAACAGCAGACTGGTGAGTGGCTGCTGAACACATCAACACAAAGCCATCCAACTACCTGAATATGCTGAAGCAAAATAGTACTAATAAGCAGGAGTTTTAGACCCCTTTCCATTTTCTTTAAATGAAACTGGTAAGATGCAAAGTCTTATCTTTTAATGAGCATTACAATCCCCAAAGCTAATGAAGCATAGTTAAAACTGCCAAATGAATACTGCATGCAGATGGGAGGTATGAAGAAAGCACAGACTCAGGAACTTTACGTTGCTGTAGAACTATTAAATTGGATGTGGTAACAGAACGCTGATATTCCCTATTTTCAGTTTGGGGAGAAAGAATATGCACTATAATGTATGCGAGGGATATTTCTACAGTTTACCAAATACTCTTTATTAGAGAATCAACCATCTGCCATATCTGAGCCTTGCTCACCAGCTGTATAGCATTACATCAAACTGTGAAAACAAACATCAGTTTAGAAACAAATTACATATGCAAAGGAACATTCCAACTATATGTTTCTTTCATGAATTTCAATTTAACCTAACAATTTAAGTCAGAAAGAAAATTTAGACATGAAAGTTAATCATCTCAAGCGGATGTTAATGCAGTTTAAAAAGCCTAGAAAATGTAGGATACATGGTTACTTTGAGTTCTACCCTGTAGGAAAATCAGGTATATCAACAGAAAGTTAGTTAAAATCATCTTAATGCATGTAAGGTCACAATTAAAACCAAGTGATTCAAATATTTTATATTTTTAACTTAAGAAAGTTCATCATTTAGATACATTTTTTGATCTGAACTTACATTTTGGACATCATACTTCCACTAATAATTCTCAACTTTAATGTGTCATACTGCTTAGAACCACACTTTCCTTTAGAAATAAAGCTGTTAAGAAAGCACTCCTTTCTTGGATGAACGCTGCATTTCTTTTTTTATAATTTTTGATAAAAAAATATTTAGCTCTCAAATTAAAACAAATACAAAGGTTTACAGAACAGAAAGAAAGCCATATTACACTGCAACTGATAGTGTTTTAAAATGGTAGGTGACATAGCTTCGTTTTTTCTTTGTCCATAAAATGGTGCCTGAAACTTTCTTCATAAAATGATGAAACTACAGGAGCTGGCAAAAGGCCCTGTCACTTATGCTGATGTGTAAATATGAGTAATTTTAATTCACATTAAATAGGTAGCAATGTGTACACACACATATAATGCACCTCTAACACCAGCTACTGACAGACTCGTTGACACTCTGTTGAAGTCTGTCCCTTGTCCAAGTTCCTCCAGCTGAGCACGTGGCTTAGCCCTTCTGAGTCTGCCTACCAAAAAGCTGGCCTGAATTTCTTTAGCAGTTATATAAAAGATGTAAAACCTTCTAAAAACATCTAGCAGGAACAAGATTATTCCAAACCAGTCATTCAGAACTGAGTGATAAGGTATCACTCAGTATGTAGAAGATGTCTTAGCTTTCATGTCAGCTTTATTCTTTAGTTTCTACTAGAAATTAGTTCTCAGCACTTTACCCCCAGTCTTCTCAAGCAGCCTGTACTCCACTAATCTCATCTGGAGTTCAAATTACCACAGACCACAGCATTTTAACAACAACTTGACACTGGCTCCTTGAAATTAAATTCAAGTAAAACAGAATTATGCTAAATACGTATCTGGCAATAGAAATTCCACCCAGTGTTGGAAGTGGAGTGTTGCAGGCATTTGTGCATTTCCAGTTACTTTTGTGACCTTAAATGGACAACTACATTAATGTTACCTTTAGGGCTTTCTGAACAGCAGCCTTCTTCAAGCCATCAGGGTTAAATTCTAATGGATTATTCTTTTAAGTCAGGAGAGAATGAACATAGGAAGGGTTAATAAGACATGCAATGAAGCAATTTCACTAGGTTAATTAATTAGGACATGACAACATAGGACAAAGCAGGGGAAAAAAAATCAACCTAAAAAAAACCCCAACATCTTTCAAACAAAACAATGAAGGACCACCACCACAACAACAACGAAGTCTGACAAAACTTTTTTTTCCCTCTTCTCCTCTGGATATTTTTATTGTGCTTTAAAACTAATATACCCAAATTCAGTCTGCTCATCTTTCTCTGATCATGTTTTTTTTATCCTAATAAAGATCATTCACTAAATATTTTATTTTTTAGCACGACTACAGTATTTTCAATATGCCTTATGAGCTGCCTTCTGAATTAACATTTTTGTAATTTGGTTGAGCATATTTTCACAACCCAGAAGCTTCTCTGATGATAAGTCAAGTAATTATGCAAAGGAGTCCTTTTATGGGAGAAATTACAATATCTAATTGATAGGGACTTAGACCATTACAAAAGTCAAAGTTCTTTAAGCCTCTTCAGAAAAATGATGCAAATGCTGCATGCTAACTAGAATGAAGGTCTACTACTTTCCTCAGTTGAATTTCCTCATGCAAATACACTAGCAGGACAAAATCTCTGGCTGCTTTTCATTAAATAAGGAGATTTTTTATTTTAAGATACATATCCTGTTCTTTAAGTGACACATGTACAATAATGTCACAGAAAATTTGCATTCAACTCACACGAAATAATTTCAGGACATAAGATTTACAAATAAAACAGACTTCAAGTTAGTGTACTTATGGCTGGCTTTTTCTTTAGGGACATTTTTGTTTCAAGGGAGAATTCTGGTTTAGAAGCTGTAAATTGTGGCAATAAAAAATTGCATAATGGACTTTTAAAACATTCTGGTTTATGAACGGGAACTGATATTAATGCTCTGCCAAAAGAAATGCCTTTCTGAAATTAAAATTAAGTAACTAAAATTTGAAGAGAGATTTAACCTTTATGCAGAAATATTTTTTGCAGTTTCTTTTGGGATGTCATATCCTCAAGTCGGCCAATATATTCCACAGATTCCTGGCATCCTGCTTGAAAATTTCTATTTCAGAATCAACATATAATATCCAGCAAAAAAATCACAGAATATTTTGAGTTGGAAGTGACCCACAAGGAACATCAAGTCCAACTCTTACACCTGAGAGAATCAGAAATAAGGTTTGGCTACTTTTGTGGGGTATTTTTCTTAAACGTTTTTCTTAAAATTAAAGCATTTTCTGCAGTTATTTATCTGATACATTAGGAACTTAGTATTATACTTAAAGAACTTTGAAGATGGACGCGCGCAATCCCTAGGCTCACTAAGACTAATGCTTAACTATTTTTCATTAGGAAATTTTTAAATGCCTGACAGATATGTTCTTTGCTGGAGTTTAACCACTGTTCCTTGTTTTCTGACAAAGATAAAATTGTCACTTTGTTAGCAGCACTCCCCAGCTCTGAAAGTGTTCAAGACCAGGTTGGATGGGGCTTTGAGCAACCTGATCTAGTGCAAAGTGTTCTGCCCATGGCAGAGGGGTTGAAACAAGATGATCTTTAAGGTCCCTTCCAGCCCAAACCTTTCTGTGGTTCCATGATTTAATTCCTAAGGCTAAACTCCCTTCCTCTGCTAGCCATGGTTACTGTCTCTCCTCATCAGTACTGTGCTCCAGACCTTAAATGGCTACAGCCAAAATCAGGGCCTTGGTAATGGCTAAGCAGAACAGAAGGATTAGGCCATACATCTCACAGGCTGCATTCCTCCTTTCTACATAGAGTACAGCGTTTTCTTTCATAACAATATGACACAGCATGACTACAAATCTCTTTCTGTAGAAAGATCTCTTTTCACATCTCTTTCTTTCTGTTTCTATCCCACATTTATAAGAATGCAATGACTGTCCTCTACAGAGAAGTACATTATTTTTTCGGGTGGCATCTGCAATTTACCAAGATAATTTTGAATCTTAAACTGCCACTCAACTTACTGGACTTTTTTCCTTCCCATTTGTACCTGCATATTCAATACATATCTTTTCTCTCCTGTATTATTATTTCAAAGCATTTTGAAAGTCAAAACCTAACCTATGTGATCATACATAAGGGCAGGCAACCACTGAGTCCTGGATATTGAACACATCTCAATTCCTCTGGAATCATAGCAAGGATAGGCCAACAGGGACATCTGCTGGGGCAAATATGTTTAAGCCAGACTTCAGGTTTCAAGGGAAGAAGCTGCAGGTCCACGAAGATGGTGGCTGAAAGGCTGGGATGAAGGAGACTCAGATGAAAAGGGGGTATTCAATATAAAAAGGAAAGGGCTTGCTTTGGATGACAAAATAGTCTTGGTATGGTTCTGAGTGTCTCTGCAGTTACAGGAAAAGAGGATGGCTTATCCAAGAAATATACTGATAATGACACAGTGGAATTCTCTAACAGCCAGTGTCATTTGCAGTAAATCCTAATAACAAACCCATAAATTATACAACTAACAAACTGGTTTGTTATTCAGCCAGCTCCAAATTCAATATGCTTTGGAGTATGACTCATTACTTCTTTTGACTCACAAAGTGTTGCCTGGGGTATCTGTGAGTGCATTGTCACCTGATAACCAGAAGACAGTCACTATATGTAAGAGCTCATTAAAAATATGAATAATTTATATATTATACAGACACCAAAATTGTTATGAACTACTGATTACCATAAAATTAGTGTTACTTCTGGAAATTAAACTAATACTATTCCTACTCCTTAACTTCAGCTAAATCAGATTTAGATGGGTAAATGTCCGAATTTAGTGTCACAAACCCAGATTTGCAGCAGCCAATAAGCTCTCTAGAAAGGAACAGGGAGCACTCGGGATTTTCCTCTCCTCATAGGAAGTGAGCTCTCTGTAACTCATGTCACATGTTAGTTAGAGACGGAGCTTGCAGGTGTGAATGTCTGTGTAACAGCCCATGTTTAAGGATGCCCTGGGAACAAGCGCAGTTCTAGGACTGCTGAAGCTGTTATTATCCCTGGGCTACTACAGACCTCTCCTCTCTCCTGGCCTCCAGCCACAACCCTCCTCCTCTTGCTCGCAGCAAGATCAGCACCCAGGAAACTGCAGACCCAGGCAGTTTACAGTGCTGCAGAAGGGAATCCAGACCTGGCTTTCTTAGAACAGTTGCTGTTCCACTCTGACTCTCAAATCGACCCAGGGATTTGGAAAGTTTTGTCCAATTTCTAAATAAATGTTGTTCTATATAGACAACCTGTCCTAATGCAAAGATCCTAAGATCCACAAAAAACATCAGTGCTACATCCTTAATCCAGCATTTTGATTTATTTTTTTTTAAAATAATAATTACTTTAGAGATGTATCTAGTATTGGTATAACTAAAAGAAACAACAACTCTGTAACAGTTTTACCACCAAGATGATGGAACCATAGGTTATGAATTGCCGTTCTCATTCATTAATTTTCAACAAGATTTTAGAATGGTTATAACTTTTTGGATATTTTAAAATTAAACTCTACAGAGAAACTAACAGAAAGGACCCCAGAAATGGGTTTTGCTGGGCTTTGGAAAGGTGTTTTAAAATCAAGGATTATGATGTAGCCAGCCAGTAACAAATTTTTCTGCACAATCTCCAAAGACAAACCCACCTCTCTCTGGCAAAAAGATTCTTATTCTGAACACATTCTCAGTCTTTTTGAAGATACCATGGTTATACTTCCAGATTTAAGTGTAAGATACTCAGAGGCTCATCAGTTTTTAATAATTTGGTAACATGAAATTCAAGCAAAAAGTATTACTTCGTGGTTCACTCTAGCCTGGATTTTCCCAACTACAGACTCATTTGAAAAAAAGAAAAGGAACTTGGGAATTTGCAAAACAAGGAGCATCATGGAGTGAAATAGAATTTACAAGGGAATTTATAGTTTGGGAAGCACAAAGAACTACACCCATTTTTAAAGAAACTTGAACCAGTGTGGAGAGGTTGCAAGTTCTTACAAACGTTGAGTGTGTCACCTTTTAAAGAAACTACAGGGATGTTGGTTGCAATATTTATTATTTTAATTTCTTTGCAATAAAAGTCAACAATTAACCAGCACACAGTGTGCTAGTACAGTATGCATTTTATTTCTCAATGAATCAGCAATTTAAGTTAAATGTAAGAGCTTTTACAACAAACTTCTCTTGGGTTTTTATCAAAAAACGTTAATTACTTACCCAATGATATGCTGATCAATGAAATTTAAGTAGCCTTTAAAATGCAATAAAAATAGCACAAAAACAATGCACACTTGTTGAAACCATGCAGGAAAACAAATTGCATGCTCTCATTCCACTAGAGTGAGTGGCTTTAGTAGCACTAATCCACACTCTGGCAGAGAAAAGGTACAATACAAACAATACCAGAGAACTCACAAATAGTGCTCTATAGAGTGAGGTAGTGTTTTCACAAAAGACTAGTCCCGATGCTCTCCTCTCTTTTAAGTATCCACACCCAAAGTTTCCCTCGTAGATACTCTTAGGAAGATGGAAATGGAAGGAGAAAGCAGAGTGATGGGATTGTGGCAGAATGAATGCATAAGCAGCTTTACTACACAAAAAAGTTAAGGAAAACAGTCAAAGGATTCCAGAGAAAACAGCAGATAACAAAAAGTAAATATCTGTCATTACAAATAGTTTCATCCATTAAATGACTTTCTGTAGCACAGCAAGGTGGAATGCTTTTTGAATTTTATGTTTTTATTAATTATTCAAATATTTTAACCCACTTTCCAAGTTCACTCTCGGTAGTTCAGATGTATATGGCAGATCCAACTAATGTTTACTAGCTTAGAGACCAGCCTTCTACACCATTTCTTTTTCAGATAAATCATCCCAGTGTGCCAGTAACTCACAACTATGATGCACCTGTGCAAAAGAAAGGCCTGTGCTGGGGTAACTCAACCAAAACAAGGCTGAAGGCTTGATCTAAAATGTACCAGTGATAAGCATTAACTTAAGACAATTTTCAAAGTAATAAAAAGTAATTATTCATGTAGAAAACATTTCACTCTAACATTAAAGTTGTGCAAAAAAACCTTCAAACTATTAATGAGGGTCAGTGTAATTTTAATTCTTCATTCTTTTTGAATTCTCTCTTCTCCATAAATACAAGCAATCCAAGAGATTAATTTGCTATTGCTCTACACAACCCCTACTGCTGAACTTGAGCAAAACATGAGAAGCCAGCAAATTTCATGTTTAGTCTTGTAAATGTTGCTCCATATTAGAATCCTACAGACATAAAAAGCTGCATTTACTATAATTATCTTTCTAGAATGTACAGGAACCTTTTCAGTTCTCCTGCATAAAAGTCTTCCCATGGTATTTCCCTCTATTTGGCCTAACTGTGAAGTCTTCTTGTATCTGGTTTTGGAAAATTTAATTTAACACAGTATCATATTATTTTATTTTATTTTTATTTTATTGTTGTAAACTTGCACATGGAATTTTCAACTGTTCCATGTTATTTTCTATTATATTCTTTACAATATTGGGAAGAAAATGACTTGAGGTTAAATACTGAGTCATTTGTAGCAACTGCTTCTCTGGGCTGGTAGAGGAAGAAAAAAGTAAGACGATTAAACAGGTCCCACACTATGACCATCATTCTCAACTCACCCAGGCAATTCTTGTACTGTAGACAGAATACCAGATGCAGCAATAGGAAATTTGGGATGCTGTTCCCAAATTTCCTAACTGGTCAGCTTTGTGCAAAGAACTTCCTCTTTCTGTGCCGTAGAGTTTAGAGATCTACTGATTAAATGTACTGAAATTAAAATACTGTCTGCAAAAATAGGTGGAACTCAAGACTTGCAACCTAATCTTTCTGAAGGAGGGAGACAATGTTAGAGAATGTTTGTTTCAAACAAAAGATTTAATTTATGACAAAGCCTCAGAGTACTTGCTGGAGAATGTAACATAGAGAATCAGAGTTGTATAGAAAAGATTGGAACTGGTGTATGAAAGAACTTTACACCATTTATTTAAGTAAGAGGCTTTAGTGTATTTTACCAAATACATTAAATTTGTATCTGTTTCAGTAGAATTCAGTAGTTGAACAAGAAGATCCATAAATTGGTTCAATTGAATCTAGTACACAAAACAGATGACAGACAGACTTTTTCTGTGTGTCGCAGTATTCTGAAACTGATGCTGAGCACTCCCTTCTGTTCTGTTACTGCTTACTCTGTACTGTAGTAATTCTGGTTTTTTTCTGCTGTTACAAAGTTTGCCTAAACTCAGTACAGAGAGGTTAAAAAGATAATGTGGGGATCTATTCCAAATGAGTCTTTTCTAGCTTTTAAAATAGCCTAGAAATACTACTTCCAAACTCTGCTCTATACACCCTGGAACACACAGGAAATCACTAGTCAGTCATGTAAATTGTTTGGGCTACTAAGGTTTCATTTGTTACCACTCCGATGCAGCATTTTAACTTAAATTTCAGCAGACAAATCTGCAAAATGCATGCAAAAAAATCCAAAGCTTGAAAACTGTATTCTCTGATTAGTATTTTAGTCATCACTTCCAGAACCTCTCATCTAATAGCAATGCTGAAAACCAGCAAAACTCAGTCAAGCTTCACATATCTATTTATGGTAGAGTTAACTTTATTACTGCTATCAATTTCAACCAGCAACAGTACTTTACTAACCTGAAATAAACTCCAAACCAAGTTATTTCACAGACCCATAGGATAAATCCAGAGAGTGAGAGAACATGATTTATTTTTATGTTTTGCACAAGCAAATAAACCATCCTGAAACAATCTGAAAGAAATCTCGTACATGTATTCTGGCACTGGAACACCAACTGCACAGGATTAATTTCACGATGAGGACTTCAGTACCCTCAAATCTCCAGCAATAACCTAAGCCAAAGCAAGCAAGTTTACCTGAACTCATGGAAGTGGGTTTTTTCCCAGTTAGTTCCTTAAAATTCCTCATGCTAATCCCATACGATTTATGGAAAACATCATGGTAATAAAAACATGCAGCCTTTCAAGTCCAGGAAAGGAGCATTCTTTAAAGAAAAATCACACTGATTAAAGAGTAATGTTTTATTAAATATATAGCTATAACACTAAGCTACTAAAAAGTGGACCTTACATTACACGTCTGGAAAGGAGAGAAATTATAGAGAAGATGGCACAATGTGTGTTAGTAAAGCAGTGTGTCATACTACCAAGCAAGACATGCTGGGAGTACTCAAGAGACTCTGTGACAAAAGGGAATCCATGAGAATGTAACTTACAGGCAGATTTCTTGCTGAGTCCAAATACAGTATAAGCAATGCAGATGAAAGCCCATCATTAGCCTGGTCTTTATCAGCTCTAATGCTTGTTAGCACCTAAACCAAAAAGACACTGTAAGCCTTTCTGGAAATCAAGTATTACTACTTCTGTCCCATTTCTGGAAAAAAAAAAAAAAGAAACCAAAAAAACAAACCAACCCCATGTCCCAAAAAGCAAACATTCTCAAATTCACAGCATGAAGCATAAAAAGTGAGTTTCCAAGACTCATAGACATTTCAAAACCATTTGCATAGAAATTTGCACCCCATTTCCTACTTATTTTTTTTAGATAGGACAGATTGTAATATCATATCCAGCTTTATCTCCCAGACTAATGAAATGTTAACAGATATTCTCAAACAGTATAAGAGAAAAGAACAGAACCACAAAAGCATTTTAAAATCTCATTTAAACCATTGACACTTATGACTGGTTTGAGATTTCTAAAGACAGACAGCTTGGAATGAAGTTACATGTTTCTCCAAATTCGTAGCAGCTAGAGAATTGGTTACATACTTAACAAATAAACAAAAAATCACAACAAAATCACCCCAAAACAATTAAGATCAGAATGAAAGTAATGTGTTCCTTAATACCTTGTCTAGATTGTCAGCAGTTGGCATCAATGTGAGCCATTCCAGTTTTAAATGCAACTTTCCTTTGGACACTTCATCCAAAGTAAACCACTGAAAATTAATCAAAGTAATGTGAAATAACCTGGCAAACAAATATACGATTGCAATTGGTTCTTCAGGACATTTAGGAAACTCTAAACTCAGAGCTGAAGTCCACATAATCTGAAAATATCTGATCCATTAAAATATCCTATTTCACATAAAATATTACAACACAGAATGAGAAAAACAGCCAGACAAACCTCTACATTATATGATAAAAGCATTTTTTAAATAACAGGAAATATCTTTAAGTTCTGCAAAGATGTTCTGAGAATACAAGCCCTGCACAATGTTCCTATAAAATCTCTTCTAGATATAGGACAAAAATTAGTCTGCTACATCTAATAACAGTTAAACCTAGCAATTAACTATTCTCTTGCAAAAAAACCCTCTCACCAAATATCTACGTTACTATTTTTTGCATTTGCATAGGAGTAACCATAAAACCCCAAGACAGACAAAGAATGAAATTATTTTTCAGATTTCATCAGTTTAGATATCCCTTAAAGCACCATACTGATCATCAGGGAATCTATTTCTACAGCATTAATGTTATTCTTGCACATAAAGGAACTATGCCCAGGAAAAAAATAATGCAAGAACAACTACATTTACAACATATGGGCCTTTGTAAACGAAACTTACTGAACTTGCTTACCTCATCTAGAAGACGCTCCTTTTCAACTTCAATTAAATCAATCATCAAACTAGAAAAATGGAGAAGAAGTAGTATTTTAGCCAAGAAACAAAAGATCTAGCATAGAACTCAAACACCACCCTGTGCTTGCTGAGTATCCAGGTTTCCACTGAGATCAAAAGAGCAGAATACTGTTCTTTTAGCCCCTAAGAAACGAAGAAGTAGAGAATGAAATGGCAGAACAAAGATGAGTGCAGGAGAACAGAAAATATGCCTGCACTAGAGCTCATTTTGTAGCCATGAGGGTAACTGGCACAATATGACTCACATATATATGAGCCAACTCTCAAAACAGAGACCACTTCCAAACTACCCACTGGAAATAGCACCTGGACACATGCTATGACCAAATTCATGCTTTGGCAGTGTCTGGGAGAGTTCTACTTCACACAAGCTACAAATGTAGCAGGGAATGAATCTGCTAAAAATTTAACAAGCAGACAACTACATGCCAGTGCATGAATATTTGCCTGGCTTTTTATTTTATTAGTACTGATGTACACATTATGTCACTTCCCCCCACCATCACTTCAGTGTAAGATTAGGGAAGTGCAAAGAAAAAGAAGCCTTTGTACTACCTACTTCTTTATTTTAATGAAAAGAGAAGTAGGTACTGTTGCTCCTGTTAAAGAGAGAAGGAGCTGGAAGGGTAAGGGAGTCCTACTCTGAATGGAAAGCAACAATGGGAAGTTCCAAAACTCTGCAAGAAATAAAGGTAACAAATTACTGGAGAAAGAAGCTGACTAAACCCCTGAAATGTTTATGGGTAAACACCTATGGCCTATGGAGTCAAAGAGTGAGTCATGTTTGCAAAAGCATTACAGCAAACTTTTTTTTTAATCAAATAGTTAAGATCAGCTCTTAAGAGAAAAATAAACTTGAGGCAGTCATTTAGAAGCTATGAAGATGAAGAAGATACACAGGTATAAAACTATATTAACTTTGCCTGAAGAAAGAATTAAGATTTAGTGCTAGCTTACAAACATTGAAGCAGCTAGGACATGATTCTGGGTATCCACAATACTTACCTTGTTTTTTAATACAAGATGTAAACATATAGATGTGTATATAAACACCCAAGCACATTTTCATATAAAGATATTTACATATATGAAGCAGTTGGGGAATTACTATCAAGATAATTGATTTATAAATACAATTAGATAGCAGAACAACTGCAATAAAATAAAAATACTAATTAAAGAAAAATTACAAGATTTCATCTCTTTCCAATACCTAAAATCATATTCTCCATAACATTTACCTTCCCAGGAAGTCATCTTTATCTGGATCTTCATCAAAGAGCTCAATCTCTAGCTCCTGTCCTGGATGTTCATACACTAAAGCCTGGAAATTCAGGGAGAGGGCACTGTCAGTAAAACTGACCAGCTTGGTTAAATGGCACAGTAACAGTAAAACAATAACCTGCAGTACCTTTGTGTAATAAAATACATCAGTAAGCAAATGCTTTAAAAAGTTGCAGTTTAATGAGTAGAGCTATTTTAAGAGCTTTTCAGATTAAATTTGTTAATGTTGGCTCTAAAAGCCCGAACTACTTTTTCAGAACTACTGATGCTCAGTCTAGACAAAAAAAAAAGAGTATATAAATCAGTCGAGAATTTCTGTTTTGTTACAGAACTTTGGGCTTCTAGAGGGAGACATCAAGAAGCTCCTTGAGGACACCCCCAAAATATCCTCTTTAACAAAAGTATCTTTAGAAGACAACTCTTTACAGAACATACAACAAGGTATTTTTATTGGTTATACCTCATAAACTTCATTCCATTTTGGATTGAGATTTTCTTTGATGACCTTGCTTTGGAAAATTTGGTTGCCCACACGGATGATTCCATAAGGATCTGACTTTCCTTTGACAATCCCTTTTAAGTAAGTATCTTTCCCCTCCAGGTCCTGAGCTTCAATAAAGTGGATCCTTAGAACACCCTGAAAAAGATGAGTTTGTGCACTAATCTGAAAGCTTCCATGTCATCACAATTTACACAATGCATGTTTTATAACTGCCATTGCCATTTCCTTAACTTATTTTGAACATACGGTAAGTAGAAGATATCAGTGATGATCCACACACACAACAGACCTAGCACTCAAGAGATTCCTGAAAACAAAAACTGTCATCAGCCATCAGAAACATGCCAGTTACATCAAGAAATACCAGGTTTCTGGGAGTAGCAAAAAATAGCAACAACTGTTTAGTGAAGCAAACTAATAGTAATTTTCCATGATAATATAGAACATATGGTACTTAATTTTTAATCTATACAGTTGAACTATATTGCAGCAAGTAATATGTTTACGATTCCAGCAAAACAGAATAAATAAATAAATAAATCTTTCTTGGTGTTCTTTTGAAACATTGACTTCACAGAAATTGTTTATTAATTAAATCAATAATTATCAGTGACTGGATTCACAATAACTTGTACCACGGCAGTAACCATTTAGAAATTCACACAGATTGTCTTGAACAGTTACTACAGAAAAAAAGATTTGCCCAATCATCAGTGTTAACAGAAACATGCTTACCTTTGGTATAGGAAACCGCAACTGAGCAATCTGCACTTCACTGACAAGGGGGACTGTAATTCTGTTTGGAAGGACCAAGTAGTTGGATATTATATCCAATATTATTGTATCTGATAAGCCACTGTTGGAGAAAAGAATCCTCAGTTACTTAAAAAAAAAAATACTCCTTTTGCTGCTTAACAATCTAAATGGAGAAAATATTTGCCTTTCTGGGGGACTAGAAGACACATCTGGTTTGTAAAATTAAAATAAAGGATTCTTGTCCAAACAGCCACCAGGTGGAAGCAGCTGACACTGAAAAGCAGAAACCACAGGGATGAATTTAAAGTTCCCACTTCCCTGCCACAGCCTAATCTCCCCCTCACCCTCGCCTTTTAAAGCCAGCCCGGATGAAAGGCTATTGCATAAGTTGTCTTGCCTGCATTGCATATAACCAAGCAGATGGTAACTGTTTATTTACTTTTATATTTCAATAATGATTTAACTGTCCTTGGAAGTTTGGCTACCCATTCCTGTATTGTTATGAAACCAGTTGTCCTCTTGAGCTGGGAGGACCATCATTTAAACCACAGACACACAGAACACAAGCTCACGGCTGAGTAAAATGTAGCCTAGGGAAGCAAAACAGGTTTTGTTCAGTGAAAAGGGAGTGGCAGTGCAACCACACTGGTAATGAATCACATAAAACTCAACCCCACACCCCTCCACAAACACAGAAACGAGAACAATTTCCTAAGCTACAAGTTCATCCAGCTCAGGTCTGAACTGACAGCATATCAGTTCATTGTCAGACCAACAGCACTGGTTTCACACCGTGCCTACATGGGCAAAAGGCAGAACACAGAACACAAGTACCGAGGAAGGTCTCAGGAGTATGTACAAGGTTCAGAGAGGTAATTACAAAAGTACTCTGAACTGCAGAGGTGCATTCTCACTAAAGCTGGTGGAGCTGCGATTTCTCCTCCTAAATACACTCCACGATTCCCTTTTTACAGTCTTTGTGAAATCAAGATGCAGATAATGTTTGATTACTTTGAACATTTTCTGGATGAAGCACTTGTATGCAAGCACCTTGTGAAGTTTTTTTAAGACTGAAGCTGGGAGTAGCTCTGAGTCAGGAGCTAGCATATAAAAACACAAAAGCTGCAGTGAAATGAGATACATATTACAGTTTCATTTGGAAAGAAAATGTTGTGAGCAATTAACAATATGCTAGAGATGGGCTACAGAATGAACTCATTAAATACAATCTGGCCCATTAGAAATGCACACTGATTTTCATGCCAGAGATTTGCAACCTGTACAGCCTGCATCCCCTTGGCTGCCCACTTCCACTGTACACCCAGATAATTACAATACATGATGGAACATGGCTGACTTTTTAATGGTACTCAGAACAACAGGAACAGAAGGAGCTCAAGGCTGCATCATAATCAATGGAGAGGTCTGTGCAGGCCTCTGGTTAGAAAGAAGAAACAGTGGATAATGTTAAGATATACTGCTCAGAGGAAAAAAGTTTCCTCTCTGTTTCTGTGAGCTAATTCACATCTGCCCTAAAGAGTTTTCTTCTCCTTCCCTCATGTAGAGCTTATCCAATCACATTTACAGAGATTTTTATTCTATGTGAGCCCTAGAAATTCACAGATTCAGTAATTCTTAAGACAAATACTGCACGATAACAATCATGTTATCTGAAAAGAAGCTTCATTTAGCCATCATTCTAGCATCTTACTTTTCAAACTTTTAAGGTTCATTTTGCCAAACATCTAGTTTTCAATTTATGTATGCTAAACTCTCTGAAATGAGCCAAGAAAATAGAATTCATTATTTTGTTAAGAGCTGACAAAAAAATGAAGATAAATATCTCAACAAGTCTTAACATAAAAAGGAAAAAAAAAAAATCAAACCCAAGCTGAGATGATGGTAACTATACAAACAAAAACCACACTTTTCAAAATACAAGTCTAATGACAAAACTCTAGTATAGAGATCTAGTATAGAGAAAAGGTAAGCTTTTTTGTTGCTGCTTTCGTTAGTGTCCTTACTTGGAAAGAAAGAAAGCTCTGCCTTTATACTCAGTTCCTTAAGAACAGATGCCTAATGGAGAAAACCAACTGACCTAGGCCGCAGAAAGCAAAGGAGCAGTGCAAGGAAAGCAATGGTACCAGAGCTGCCTTGAAAGAATGGCTGCTGTGTTCTCCTCTAGCATTTCCTTAAGATCACAGACTTTATGAAATAACCCACAGGCACAAATAAACCCACTCTAGACTAGCGTAAGGTTCAGAAACTGACTAATGTTCAAATAGAGCTACAGCAAATCTCCTTAAATAAGAGAAAGAAACAGGCACTAGCACAACACAGCCCAAGCACTGGGAGGACTCACAATCCTTTATGCCAGCACCAAACCCCAACTCTGATTCCAAAGGTCAGTCTCATAATTTTATCCCAACATTAACACTTGAATTTCACGAAACCCCCTGATAAAGATGAGCCAGCATTAATGAAGTTTCACCAAGTTTTACACAGAGAAACTGGACTCCTAGAAGGTAGTAGATACCTTAACTTTAAATATAGGGAGCTGAAAAAAGAACACTGAAGTTTGTATCTAACTAACTAACGAATTAAATGAATTCTAAAACAACATGATGCTTTCAAGCTGTTTAAATCTCATCTAGTATTAGCCAGCTGGGGTGCTCTCGGATGCAAAGTATCCTTCATGACCACAAGGCAAAAAATGACAATCTTTTGCATTTTTTGTTACTTAAAGTAAGTGGTCTGACCCATGGAAAACACAGACAAAACACTGAGCAAACAACAGAGAATGATGCATCAATATAAACCCTTATGCTGATGCATCATTAAAAACCAGCTGCCTAAGATCATACAACTCTAGTCAATAGTTCTATGTACAATTATTTTTTCAGTTCATAAAAATTAAAGAAGTGTGCAATGTTTCATATAGTTTATTACATATAGCTTATTAGACTGCCTTCAAAAGCTCAATTTCATTGCAGAAAAAGAATTGTTAGTTGCCTACTCTTTTGTATTGCTCTCTACTTAACTCTACTTAATTTTTATCAATTTTTATCAGCTGGGTATTTTTCCTGCGCTGTCTTTATTCATACTGCAGAGACAGCACATCTTTGACTGCATGGAGTGTTACCACTGTATCTCAAGCAACCCCAATATCTTCCCATCATCCACATGCCCTCCTGACAGCACTTGAGTATTCTCACAGCCTGGCTCCTTCTCACACAGAGTTTTTAATTCCACTTGTCCACAAGCTATACTAATGATGGAATATTAAGAACTTGTGTGTCCTTCTCCTTGTGGAGTCATATAGGAAGAGCAATGAAAGTTGCTAACAGCCGACAGGGAAGCATCCAGCAGCTAATGCAGAAATTCAATTAGTAAAAGACATTTGCAAACAGAGTACAAATAAGCAGTTTAGTGTGCAGCCAACAGCCGTAGGACTAAAAAGGTGCCTGTGGTGGCAGCAATCTCTTGTTCATCATTGTTTATAACAACTACAATATGTCAGGTCGCCATACCAAAATATACAACTTATCTATACAGATAAGAAAAACAAATACAGCACTAAAGAAACCTCTTGGCAAGGCAGAGTGTGAGTCACCTCAGTTACAGTTACTATAGAAACTATACCACGTCTAGATGGCACCAGTCTGTGCATGTGTGGCCAAGTTTGGTTGCTCTGGAAACCATAAACTTGAGATATTTAGCGAGACTTTGTTTACATCTGAGGTTTTGTGTTTGCAGTCAGGCAAATATGTAGCAGGATGTGAATCTCAGGAGCCTAGTAAACTTAAGTACTAAACGTAAATTTAGTCATATCAAAAGAGCGAATTATTACTCAGGAGCTGTATTTTGGAAGCCATTTTCTCTCACTCAGGAAGAAAACCTCTTTCCTCAGAGACGGTCCTAAGCAGGTGTGAAAATTGAGCAATTCTTGCAGCCATTAACCTACTTAATGCAATTTCTAATTTCAAACTGTTCAGCTGGGATTCCATGCAATGGCTTCATGTGTCTAAGGAAAGCAAAACCCACTTCTGTCGTTCAATTGATTACTAAGGGATTAATTTAATACCTAAATCCAAACTCCTGTTTTGAAACAATAAAAAATCATTCTGGAGTCAGTCAACGCTTGAGAGTATGGGATCTAATAAAACGGGTAGTCACAAAATCCAAGTGCGTATCAGATCCACCACTATCTCCTTTGCCATTGTCTCCATATTAAAAAAGCCCCTGGGTAACTATTAAAACCTGATAATTATGAATATGTTCATGGATTTAACTTTATCAGGATTGCAATGATTCAAAGCAGCTTGATTTGCACCTCTATTGATGCTTTTTAATTTGGGATTTTATCATGTGGTTTTAGGAAAAGCTCTGAATAAGCTAAGCATTTTTATAGCTATATACGGGCTATATTTTTGCTACTCAATTTCATCTTCACATAATAAACTGAAAGCTTTAAAAGTAAGCACTTGAAGATATTAGAAACTTTATTTAATTTGAATAGTCTTAAGGTATTTCTAACTACCCTTACTCAAGGAAATAGAGATGGTTTGGCATACAAAGCCAAGAGCCAAGATGTCATGAACCCACTGGCATGAAAGGAAGGCTGTGTGTCTTTCTGCTGTCCTAGGAGATGGCAAATAGGAAATTCACAAGATTCTGGAAATCTGAAAAGGCCGAGAACACTAAAAGAAATATATTAAAAATTATATTTTCAAAATATTTTTAACAAGATCTACTAGATATACTTTTAGTGTACTTCGATATGCAATGAAATCACTACCTTCTGCAAATTGAGCAATTTCATATAATTCCACATTAAGAGAGAGCTGCTCAGAGTCATCTAACCTAAAAATGACTCAAATGATGGTCTTCAGATTTTCTGGGCTTTACTGGGGTGCAGATGTATCAAACACTGCTTTAGGTATACTCACTTCAGTCCTGGAACATCCAGAAGATTGGTCAGTCCAGTCCAGTTAATTTCCAAAAGCTGTGAATTACAGAGAAAAGAGGGAGAGGGGGGGAAAAAAAGGAAGGACAAAAAAAGAAAAGCAACTTAGAATTTATAACACTGAAGAAATAAACGCAGATTCTGATCACTGGAGAGTTAACCAGTTTCCAGGATTTTCTTAAACAAACAAACAAAACAACCCTCTTCCATTCTTAAGAACTTTTAGACACATTTTTAAAAAGTTAAAAAGTTTCACCATTCTCTTATCCACTCTTCCACCATGCATATAAATACACACTGCCCAATATACACATGCACACAGGATCTACTCCATACAATCAATATAGAATAATGAAATGTGGCCCTATTTTCTGGAGAAATATTTTTAGAGTCACCATAGACTTGTTATAGATGAACAGTCATTAACGTGAATTTGCAAATTATAATAAACTGACAAAGAATCCCACGTGCAACCAGGAAAATAAGAGGTCTAGAAGACATAACCAACAGAAAGAATGAAGAATTGGGATTAAGAAGGTGGAAGGAAGACGTGATAACAGCTTGCAAACATAAGAGGAGGCTATTTTCAAGTCACAATTTCATTCTACCATTGATAAAGAAGAAAGGTGTCAACAGGATTAAGTATCAAAGTGAGAAAAACCCTCAGAAATAATTAAAAGGGATAACTCATAGCTAAATCATACATACTTTCTTCACTGAAAATCTTTGCAGAATATTATGCTGTATAAATATATTAAAATAGATATATTAGTACCTAATCTGTTTCAGGATTGCTGGCCTTAGCAACTAATATAAAACATCCTTTTCAAACCTCTAATAATCTAATTCTAGATAACAAAACCAACAGACTTGAGTTCCCTTAGTTCTCTCTCCATTGAATGATTTCTATTAACTTCACAGAAGTTAACAGAATATTTAAGCAACAAAAAATCCAAACCCACCCAGTTACTACCATGTTTCCAGATCCAACTCACCCAATCTAAGCATATCTACATGAGAAAAGAATATTGATATTCCTCAGTTAAGAAACTAATTGTGGTGGTTCAGCTAAATGCCAAAACAAAACAACAAATCTCAACAAGAACAAATGTTGCGTATTTTCACAAGCAGACAAGAATCATCACCCTGCCTTCACTTTCTTTTCTAAATATAGCACATACCATTCTTTTACAAAGTATCTATTAATAGTTTAATCAGTGATTTCCTTTGCAAATACTTCCAGTAGAGATAACATATAATGCATTTACTCATATAAGGAGCACTGTTACTTAATATACTTTTGTAATAGTGGCAAAATATTTCAACAATGCTACCTATGAACAATATTACCAAGCCTATCTGCAACAAAGAGTTAAGCAGGAAAAAAAAGAAAATCATTATCCTTTCAAATAAAAAAGTAAGATGGAATAACCAGGTATTCCAGAACAAAAGACAAGACATATCATGGGACGTCCTGCAAGAATCTACACAAGCCAGGTCCATGCCCTTGCTACAAACAGGGCTAAGGCTATCCTGGGCTTCATCAAGATGATTAAGAGACTGGAGCACGATGTCATGAGAGATGCCCAGTACCTTCATTATTTTTGTGACCCTTCACTGGACTTGTTCCAGCATGTCCCTGTCTCTGTTGTACTGGGGAGCCCCACACGGCACTCCACATGTGCCTCACTAGTGCTGTGGAAAAAGGAAAAATCTCCCTCAGCCAGCTGACAATGCTTCTCCTAATGCAGCCCAGGATGCTGTTGGCCTTCTTTGCCATAACTGCACATTTCTGACTCCTGTTCCCGTTTCTGTCCAACTGAACAGCCTGCATCTTTTCCAGCAAAGCTGCTTTCCAGCCAGTCAGCCCCCAGCCTGTCCTGGGGGACAAGGTTATTCCTTTCTAGGCACAAGACTTTACATTTCTATTTGCTGAACTTTATGAGATTCCTGTTGGCACATTTGTCCAGCTTGTCAAGGTCCCTCTAAATAGGAGTACAACTATCAGGTGTATCAAGCACTCCTTCCAGTTTTAAGCAAGCAAACTTGCTGAGAGCACACACTGTCCCACCATCCAGCACAGCCATGAACTTGTGCTGGCTCCAGTATTTACTCTGGGTAAACCACTGCTGACCGTCCTCCAGCTAAACTTCATGTTGCTGACCACAACTCACTGAGCCTGAAGGCTTTAGCCACTTATAAACCAAGCTCACTGTCCATTTATCTACTGTGTACTCAGCAGTTTACCTATGAGGATGTTGCAGAAGACAGTGTCAAAATCTTTACTGAAGTCAAGATAAGCTGTATCCATAGTTCTTCCCTCATCCACCGAGCCAGCCTACTGATCACAGAGGGTTATTGGCTTGGTTAACCATGAGTTCCTGTTCATGACTCCCTCCTGGCTACTCCCAATCACTTTCTTGTCTCTTCTCCCTTAGCAGCAGGACTGAGATCTTCACTTGAGCCCCTGTGCCCTTGAATTTCCCCCAGAGCCATGCAGTCATGTTTCATGCTTTCCAGATCTCCCCTGGAAGTGCTGTTGATCCTCACATGGAGGAGCAGCAGTGGGTAATAGTCTGAGGGCGAGAAAAGCTTTAACAGTTGATAACATCCTGAATCTGAGGTCCAGTCAAGCACAAACCTCACAAGGAAACAGGTCAGGATGGCACATGGGCCAGGAGTCCTCCTTTCTCCTGGAGCTTCAGTGCAGTTCAGCTCTGCTGGCTCGGATGCTCCCAGGCCCTTTCTGCTACACTGGCCCCAAATCTGTTCCACAGCTGCAAATCTGCAGATGGGGTAGGAGTGATCTTCCTTGTGGCAGAAAATTTCCATCTTTTCCCATCATGGAATAATTCCACCCAGTAGTTTCTCCAGAAAGTCAGAGATCCTGTTTCAGACGTCCCCTCTCTACACAGAGTCATGCTAGATGCCTGTGTGAGGGAAACTAAATTCAGACTAAGCCATCTACCTGATCATATACAGACTGTCCGAATCGAGCGTAAAAATTCTTCAGTAGTTCTACAGAGATTGCTGACTTTCATCCTTCTTTAGGTGAAAGCACAATGCTACCACCTGCTGCAGTACCACTTTGTGTTCAATGTCTTTTTTAAAGTACCTCATTTACAACTAGTTTTGCCCACTTTCTATTAGAGTACTAGCAGGATTATTTTTGTAAGAAAAGGCTAATGAACATCTATTTATGGACTACTAGCAAGGATAAATGGCAGTAATACCCTTCAGAAGAGAATAAGTTCTTAGCTAAAACTCATACAGTATACTGAACAGTCTTTTTCTTTTTTTTTTGAGGTGCTGTAATTTTTTTTCTACATGATTATCAATTTAAAGCTATGAGGTTTTTAATTTCCAAATGTAAAAAAACCCTTGTTGAAAATAATTTGTTATAAAATGGGTTCTTTTACGTTGGTATGTAAGCTTTAGTTGTACAGTTCTACAATAACAAACTATGAGCTAGAACACAGAACATTTACATTTAGGAAAACTAAGATAATTTCAGTACACTCTTCTTTAAAAATTAATTGTACAAATTATTAGTATATATTCTCAAATCTCCTCCTCATCTTAAATCTGAAAAAAAAGTTAAGAAATAAATAACTGAATGAGGATGAAAGTCCAACTTAGTGTGAATAATTTCAGTTTTGTAGTACTTCCTCAATCCTGCAAACCCACAGATGTTTAAGTAATGCAGCAAACACGTAGCTTGGTAGCAGCTGATAAGAGCAACCACAACTTGAGTATTCAGACTGATTCTCTTGTTCTAATCACAAGTTTTGACTGTACATCATGAGACACTCCAAAAATCTATGCAGTCTACCAAGGTTCTAGAAGAAGTAATTTTATACTGTTTTAAAACAAAGAATCCAATTTATGATTTACTTTTTCTTTATGCATAGGCAAAATAGAAGGCAAATGAACACTATAAATATCCTCAAAAAGCGGTCCCTATCCTAAGGTGTTCATAACTGCATCCTGTACTTAACAAGTTTACATAATGATGTTTTCAGACGAAATAGCAAATGAGAAAATATTTGCATTTCCTTTTGTTTTCATGTTTTGTTCAGTGTATTGCATACAGTAATTAACACAGCAAAGTCCTGTGCTGTCTCCTAAATAGAGTTCACTGAATAAATGCATTGAGCAACATAATGCATGTTGAAATTCAGCATTGAGAAACATCTCCTGCACTGGACTGAAACATTTATCACAGTGGTTTCTGTATTAACTGCCACAGCCCAAAAGAAAACCAAGAGCAACCTAAGAGATGCCACTGAGAACTGACACTTTCCATTGATGTGACTAAAAGCATTTTAAAAGGTTGCCACACAGCACACGAAACACCAACAGTGCCTTACTGTCAATATTTTGATTATTACACACCTCTGCTCACAAACAAGGCTACTTATCCATTCCATCATCAGTCCTTAGAGCATGAAGCATGGAAAAACAATTACACAAATAACCTGAAAATAGTGCCACAAAGAGTGGTCATTTAGACAAGAAATACAATTAGTACATACAATATTAGAAATTCTCTTCATCCACTTATTGTACAGGACTAAAGACCAAGACCAATTTCAGAAATGTTAAAGACAAATCCTCTTCCATTTGAAGCTGAAGCTCAGAAATTAAAAAAACATTACTATGGCTAAGCACTTTACAGGATTGTTAGAAAAGCTTTGCAAATAAATCTTAAGCCATTAAATGTTTTGGAAGGAATATGAGCCTTCAAACTCCTGGCATAATCAAGCTTTCACTATTTGAACTTTGAAGGTAAGTTCTCCTTGCAGATAAAGTTTGTTGCATTTGCCCACCACAGAGCTTCCTTTCCAGTTCTACCAGAAGCACCCAGCAGTAACACACACCCTAACCTCAGTCTACAGGTATTAGGAAGAAATGCTTTTTTTGTTTTCTTTTCTTATATTTTTTTAGTGTGCTATCTCCCCCTGCCATCACCCCAACATTCCTTTCAATAAAGAGTCTGCACTTGGCTTCCAAAGGACATCAGACCAGCAACAGATACACTGTTTGCAACATAAGAAGAGTTTCCCAAAAGGCAACACCAGTTCAGACAAAAAAAATCCTCACACCTGCAGAACTATAGAAATAGCACTGACAGCAGACAAACACACAGCAGACTGAGAAGAAAGGAGGCAAAGAATTTCTTCACAGGCAGGAGGGAGCCCCCCAGCCACAGTCTAGCCAAATAACAAGGAGTTTTATTCTACATTTTGGGCACTGCCATGCCATGACTTGCTGGAAAAGAAGATGACCCCCTAACTTGTGGTTCTGACAAAAGTTACAGCAACATCGCCATCCTAACCAACTGAAGAGTGCTACAGAGAAAAAGGGAGCAAGCAAAGGACTACCAGCTGATGAATCTTTTATGAAGCACCAAATATAAAAAATTTCCATATTTAAAAAACAGCTTAACAGTATAATTTCCTTCTCTGTCACCACTTTAAGCAATGCATAATTCTCTTAGTTGAGCTAAATTCAGGGAATGCCAGCTGGTTCTCTGCAGCAGAACTAACAGGGCACAGGAAAAACTGTATGCAGGATTTGTCACTAAGTGAAATTCTGCCAGAAGCCAGAAACGATGGTGTCTTTCCACAACACTTTGCAACTGAGAGGTGATGTGCCTTGCAGAGACTACCAGCCAGCTCACTGGACAAAGAAAGGCAGGATTCCAGACACCAGTTACACTTTCCAATGAAGTAGTCTGTATGTCTTGTTACTCAAACCTCTTACAATTCTTCCTTTGCTCAGAGAAGTGAAAACAAATTTATCTCCCTGAAAACCAAGAAATTCATGTCTTACCAAAGCTCTGAACTGAGAACTAATGCAACACATTACATTGAAAGAGGTTAAAAACAAAATTAAAAAACAAACCCCTGCAGCCTGTAAGAAAAGACAGGCTAAAAAGTGCGATGAGCATCTCTATACACATGGGGTGTTCTCAAGACCATAGAAACCTTTACAAAGGCAAAAATATGTACTGGAATGTGGAACACACAGGGCCATAAATAAAGTTCACAGAAGCACAAAAGGCAGCCTCTAAACACTGCCAACCCTGTGGCTTGATTTGGCTGCCATAAGCACTACTAATTCTCAGAAGAGAAGCCACAGAGTATTTTAAAATGCTGATTAACAACTTCCTGCTAAACAAGTTATAAAAGCACAAGACTTCTGCAGGAAAAACTTAAGCTCTGCTACAGGCTACGAGGATACTATTCCATGGGATAAGTTGTGATTCTTAGGAATGCATTTCAAGGAGGGGACTAAGATGCCCTCTTCTGCTGCTTGTGAATGGTCATACAGAGACATGGTACAATTTGTCTGTTGGTAGAGCAAAGCCCATCACCACCTACAATGCTGAAGTGCTGGCACTGTTGTAATAATTTAATATGTAACATTATCCAGTGTATCTCCCCAGGAAATATATAATAAACTCAGCTTCTCAAACAGTAGTTGCTGTAGTAGTCCCATTGGTTGCTATAGGAAACACGGCATACTTCTGCACAGAAATGGTGTTTAAAGTTTTTCAGTTGTAACCCAGAAGTGAGACAACTGCTAGAGAGGTAAGATGTATACTTGAGAGGGTAGAAGACAGAGCAGGCAAGTGAGCTGAAGCGACCAGAAGGATCACAGTTGACTTTACACAAATCCAGTGCACCTGCTGTTCTCCATAGTGCCAACTACTCACAGCTTCATTCAAGGCAATTCTCCACTTTCTCTACTCCTTCCTACCCTTCTACCAGTCTGCATTTTGGTTCACACCTTCACACCAGTCTTGACACTTTCCTGACTTTAGGGAGCTGGCTCAGGCTGCTAAAATGCACCTGAAGGACAGGAAACTGGGCACTTCTTGTTGTGTTTAATATCCTGCCAGCTTACGTCCCTTAGCCAGATTCCTCCAGCAGCAGAAGTTTCAACACTGGTGTAGGAGAGACAACAACATTGAATGGGAGGGCACAGGGATAAAAGAATAAGGTACTGTGGAAACACCAACTATGATGGCCATTAAAACATCCCATAAGCTACCAAAATCTAAAATCATTGAGAAAAAAACGTAAGTTATAGCAAATTGTAAGTATGCTGAGTAGCAGGGCAAATCATTCACTTCATAAGCAACAAGACTAATTCTTAGCAAATATTATTCTAACAGTAGCTGTGCATCAGCATTTATCCAGGTGTTCCACAAAACTGACAGTCTTATATGTTCTAGAGGCATTCTATGCATTCTACATAAACCCTTTATGTTTATTTCCAGCCATTTCACTGGGACTCATTCTTGCTGCAAGCACTCCTCTTGAGTCTAATTTTCATCAGTACTTATTTTGAAAGTCCTATCCAGCCAGTTTTCCAAAGGCATACAAATTAAACTAAACCTATATAAAAATAAATTAAAATTACAGGACAGAACCAATCTGTAAAGTGAGTAGAGGGAGAGTAATACTCAAGTCAGCAAGTGAAAGGCAAAACTGTGAATCTGAAAATGAGAGCTTTGGAAGAGCCGCTCACTTCTCCTGGAAGAAATGCTGTTTTCCAGCCATTGTTCTTTTTAGAACAGTAGTATTTTTATGTGTTTGTCTAACTGGGAGGGGTTTGGCTTTTATTAAGAGAAAACAGTTGGGTTAGGACACACCCTCAATTCTGAGTGTGCCACTGAACAGGCTTTTGAAAACTACCCATTTACAGTACAACTATAAGCCATATAAACTTCTATAACTGAACCACAAATCAAAGTAACTATGCACTGATATGTGCTAAAAGTAAAAAGATAACTAAAACTTTGAGAACCGAATATCTGGTAAATATACATAACATTAACATAATGAGAAGTATGCAAAGACCCTCATGAATCCTGACTGTTAATCCAGTGCTACCTTCTCTCTAGCATTGCCACTCCGAGATTTAAAAGACTACTTCGAACTTTAGAATGCACATATTTCCCTCCCTTAAAATCTCCTACATATTTGGACATTTTATAAGCTGATTAAACTTTTAGCACCTTCTTCACAATAACAACAAAATACAGTATATAAAAAGTTTCATAAGATGTAAGAACTCTTGAAAGATCAAAAACTTCATGTATTAGTCAGAAATATGAGACTGGTAAACTCATAGGCCATGTTGCCTTATATAGTCATTAAGTCCAGCAAACAGATGATACAGAGCAAGAGGAATTGTTGCCAGTTACTTTAGACTGGAAAATATGAGAACAAAACCTGATGCTAGCTGCCAACTAATTCCTCTTCTCTTCTAACAAAAATATTTAAGAAAAGCTTTCTTTGGCTGCAGCCACTTGCTCTCTAGTAAGAGGACAGAATTCGGTTCTTGCTATAATAAGCGTTATTTTACATTTTTCTACAGAAGTCAGAAAAATGAACAGTGAGAAAACACACTGCGGTGGGGAGAGAAGTCTGCTTGGAAAAAGCTGAACAGCCATGGATAACTGTCAAAATTATGGGCTAACTTAGATGATTTTTTGAACCAATCACCCTTAAGTTTGCCTGGACCTTGACCACTACCTTGTTTTTTAACTGAAAGGAGGGTGAAAACCACTTTTAACTTTTTTGTAACTGAATACTTTTGGGGAGGGCTTAACTTTTTAGTAGTCCAAGCTCATACTCCACTCTACTTCCCATCCTTTTTTTGTCCTGCTAAGTCAACCAAATCTCTAATAAAGTGTCATGGGGGTAGGAGCAAAGACAAAATTACTATGGACAAAGTATTTCCCAAAGTTCAGAAACTGACTCCAAATGAGAGGTGTTTCACTTGATATGTTTTCATTTTCTTCTCTCAGGTGCAAGGTGTTGCACATGCATCAGCCTTAGAGTGGATCATGGACAGAAAGGACTGGGCACAGGTACCAGAGTTAAAATCTACTGGAGAGGACTCTGGGAGTACCAGAAGTGGAAGGTTTGGATATATCCTACTAGAGCAGGATGGTGGGAAGCAGAGCAGTGTCAGAACTGCTTCTAAGGATGCCTGCTCCTGCTCTCTCCCTCCCTACCACTGCCAGCTTTCCTACCTCTCCCCTAGAAGGCACCAAACAGAAGCATGTGCAGGAGGTACCCCAGGGAAGCAATTCAGACATACTGGGTCAGGTCATGGCTCCAGCACAGTGTCAGAATGGCTTCTGCAGAAGGACTGTACAAAACAGAACAGAGAGACAACACAAACCACATCTAGAACATGTAGAAAGGTTGTTCCTGTAGGGAAAAAAAAAAGCAAAGCATCCATCCACACAGCTACACTCTTCTCCGTGCTCCTCTAAACCAGAATGTTTGCATTTAACTTGTTTATTGGATGGTCCCTGGAATGAGCTGGGGACTGTACTGAGCATGGAAATTGTTTAGGAGAGGACTAAATAGCAAAATAATATCAGAGAGTATGCTAACAATTACATAGTGCAAACCAGCATAAGACAGCATTCAATCCCTGTCAGGGCCATGCTTTGTTAGTATATTTTGTTAGTATAAACATGAAGATTAAGAGATGTCCTACACTCACTGCGCAGCCAGAGGGTAAAAATGAGGTGAAACTTAAGCAGACATCTCCTAGTGTTTAGGCTCACTTCAAAGAAATCTATGGAAATCCAAATTTGGTACATCCCAATGTACTTCCTCAACTATTTCCAAATAAGAGCAACAACGTTTTATCAGCTTGGCATGAACTAATTCACTTTTACAAAAACACTGACTAAATCAGGCACAGAATATTTCCAAATTCTTGCATATTTCACTAAGATTTAAGTCTCCATTCCTTCTACCTAAGCACACATGGTTTCTCTAGATAGATGAAACAAGCCACATAAATAATTAGAGTGACACAAGATTTTTCTAGGCCATACATAAACACCTGAAACCAAACCTATCTTTTCAACACAGTAGCAAAAATTTATCATAGGACATTTGTTCAAAAGAATTGTATTACAAGAATGTGATTTCTTTGAAGAAAGTAACAACATGCCTTCTAAAGCTGTTGAAGAATTCACTCTCACCCTTCAAGCCTTGTAAACCAGATCAACTTTTCAGAGTTCCAGACCGCTGATGAAACCAAGATGATCAATTTGAGATGCTTCCAAGTGTCTAAACCCATAGACTTGTAATTTGTGACCTGCCAGTCTGAAACTGTTAAACCTTAACATCATAAGTTTTAATGTTTAATTAGAACATATTGAAGAAAAGCTTCCAGTGGAAAATATACTTCCAAGTCAGAGATGGAAACAGTTGATTTCTTTAAAGAAGCCTGTGTAGCATAAGAATTTCCACATTGTTCACATTTTCTATTAAGCTCTCTTCCCGATACAGTATCAAACTTCAAATTGCTGAAACTGCCTCACACACACATACACAACACCAAAGAATTGTCCACCAGCCAGCGTGCAATGTGTATTATGTTATCTTTTATATTTTTATAAAACAAGATTTGTTGAAGTGCTGTGCCTAAAACTGAAAGCATTTGAGGGCTGTCCTCTTGTTTACATTGTTGGCTCACCTTTGTTTCACTATCATTCCTGCCAAAATGTGCACTTTGGCCTAGCACATTTTCCAGCTAAATTCTGTGACCTCTCTCCTTTCCACTTCTGCCACTGTCGTGATCATTTTGAATTCTAATTCCATCTCACCATGTGCTTCATCCACCCTCATACTTGGGTCACTGGTAAATGTAGTGGAAATTTCCCACTTGCTATCTAGGTCAAAAACTTCACAGTAGGTGGTACTTTCCCGCTTTTATTTTAATTTGTGCTAACACCGGCATTGGTTTTCTTAACAATCTTGCACAGATTTTGTGAAATTTTAAGTTAGATCATGCTTACCTACAGAATGTCACGAGAACAGCAACAGAAGCTTTTTTATGAGCAATCTAGA
The DNA here is from genome assembly GCA_013397775.1 of Eulacestoma nigropectus. Classification (NCBI taxonomy): domain Eukaryota; kingdom Metazoa; phylum Chordata; class Aves; order Passeriformes; genus Eulacestoma; species Eulacestoma nigropectus. Next base: position 1,853,955 of record VZTE01000432.1, on the reverse strand, counting down.
TGGTATCTATTGATCTTTCCTTACCCAGAAGACTTATAATAAAAGCTTGACAGCTTTGACAAAACACACTTCCAAATTACGAAGTAATTATTATCCATCTTGGTTCCTGCTAGCATTCATAAAATTTGTCCACTGCTTATCTGTGAAAGTTCAACCAAACAGTAGTGATTTCCCAAATTCTTTCCTTTTGCTGCTTAATTCTTGCTCCTTCATTTTCTAACTACCATCATCAGCACTCTAAAAAAAGTAGAAAAGAAGAGAAAAGTGCTTACAGGTTTCCTAAGGAAAAAAAGGGATAGTGCTCCAATTAGGGGCATGTCTCCAATTAGTGGTTCCAGGATTACCCTCATGGTGCCATGGATCTGTGGAAAGGGAAGAAAAAAAGACAATGAAATTGACCTTAGTTCAAGTTTTAAATGAAATTTATTTGCTGGAAATGCTCACACTTCTGATTCATTAAATTCTTGCTTATGGAAGAATTTTATATGTATATAAACTCTTTCTTATTTTATATGTCACCCAAACCCAAAAAAATTCACACAAACACTTAACAGCTGGACTTAAAAATTCATTACATTCATCTGTATCATGCAGTGTCATGTTGGTGGTAATTTCCTAAAAGTGTGAAGTAGATTATTTCTACAGCTCAATGTAAACAAATGTGACACAAGAAGCACAGTGGCATCCACAGGTACTAGAGCAAAAGCAGGTAAATGCTTATAGCTATGTCAAGACACACATGCAAAAGAGCTAATTCTCCTCCTTAGGGAGGGATCTGTTATCAGAAGGTTAAGGAAATCTCAGGAACAACATCAGAAGGAAAAGCTACTAACAGTAATTGCATCTAAACCAGTAATTCTATCTGATGCTGAGATATTAAATGAAATAAAATTTTAAGCTCCGTGGTGCCTTTATAAACTGACGCATCACTTGAACACGACACATCACATTGTCTTGATGTAAAATTATCTCCAGCTTTTCCTGTAGTAAATGTTATATATTTGAAATAGTTCTACATCTTAAAGGAATTTAATCTTTTAAGTCACGTTACTGAAATTATCATGCAATATCAATACTATTCAATGGAAAAAAAAAATAGCAAGCTACAAAACTACAGTTTCTTTCTTATAGATTATTTCATCAGAAAATAATGGCTAAGTGATATGAAAATCAAAAGAAAAAAATTCAATTTCACCTGTATACTTTTCACACCAGCTCTGCAGAAGTATCTCTTGATCTCCAAATCAATTTCACAGTTTCCAACAAAACTAAACCAAAAATATAAAGTATACATTTCACTTTTATGGACTAAATTGCAATAAACTGTTAGTTCTATTTTGCATTGTCATGACAACGTATTTTGTATCTCAGTGTACACACAAAAAATGTACGTTGAAATATTAGAACATAAAACAATGTCAGTCTGCTAAAACATCCCCTTCAAAACATCACCACTGTCATGAAAATCACTCAAATTAATACCTACGTTTGCTATCAACTCCAGAAGGATGCATAACAGAAAACAAGCAAGAGACCCTACTTTTGGGAAATAATGGACACACAACTCATACTCCATTTCAGGAAAGCTCTCCACAGATCTCATTGATAGTAAATGTACCCAAATCCACTCTCATCTAACATAATCATGAGAAGCACTAGACAGAGATGGTGGTTATGCTAAAAATGAAACTTGTCTGAAATATTCATAGACTTGCAAAGCCAGTTTTATTTAGAATTTCAATAAGCAGGGCATGCTGAGTTGAATGATCCTCTAAGCAAGTTTTAAGCCAAAAACAGCTGAGCTCATTCTGAAGGGAGAAAAGGCAGGAAGCAAATTAGAGAATATATTAAAAACTATGCAAATTTTTCCCTGAACAGTTCTTGCATCCTGTTTTTGGGGATGCAAGGTCAAGTGATTGAAATTTTCCAGATGCTGCCCTGTATTTCAGATTTGTCAAAGATGGTAAAAAGAAGTCCTATCTATTTTGCCCATGCTACAAGGCTACAGGATTATTCACACACAACTCAGGCTTGGATTTTTAGCTGCCCTCCTTGAAGCTTCATGCAGTTCAAGCAGAGCTGAGCAACTTTTCTCCAAGAGCTGGTACTGCTGCGAGACACATTGATTCTGAAAACAAACATATTTTGAGACTCAACAAGGAATTCAGGAAGAAAGCTTGAGACTGATTTAGCAAGGTCAATGATTCTACAGAATGAGATCTAAAGGCAAAACCCAGCAGGCTGAATACCATGCTCCAGGTAGGGAGAGATGAGCTGCATGAGGACATTGACTAAGAATATAGAGGCTGTAACAGAAGGACAAATGAAATCTGAAGAGCTTTCTGAACAGGTAAAGAAAATGGAAGAAGGAACCAAGTGGGATAAAGATGAGGCACACTAAAGCCAGACAATGCTGGAAGGAAAGGGAAAATGTTTCCTCTGCAGGGCATCCTGTTCCAGACTCTGCAGCAAAGTCCAGCTTTCTGCACATTAATTCCTCAGACCGGGTCTGTACAGTGAAACACTTAGCCATGTCTGGGAGTATGAAGGGATGTTATTACAAAAACGTTTGGGCAATTGTGAACAAAATGGAATTGCTCTCTTTATAGGCCATTCTAGGCTCAAGTCAATATAAAATAAATTACTCTCACAGTAAGAGCAGAACAGCAGGATTGCTGTTCCTCCCCCTGACCTGATGGCCACAAGGTACTAGCAAAAGAAAACAAAGGTGAGAGCTGCTGCATTCCACATATCCATTATCCAAATCATCTGTAGCCTCCTCTGCTCTGTGTGTGGTGGTGCTGTCTGAGATTTCAATGAATGCAAATTTTACCAATCCCTTAAACAGAAATAAACAATAGTACCTAGACTTTCTTGTATACATCCATCATCGGAATTTATTTTTGACTATTCAAAAGTTAACACTACGCAGAATCCTTTTTGTTCAATGGCCAGTTTGGGGAACTGGAAGACAACAACATCATGGGGTCTATGTCAAAGGAAGGTGACAGTTGCTTTCCTTGGAAAGAATGTAGTGTGACTGTACAGTTTAAAAATAGGTACATAACTTTTAATACACAATTTAAAACGATGTAATTTCTATTTTTAACCTATCTAACTATATATAGAGATAGTAGGGATATATATAAATACACTCCCAAATATATATATATATAATTGCATAACAACATGACACAGAGAAGCAAGGTCAATTAAAACCTGCAACTGAAACCTCAATCTCAGCACTCTGCAGCATCAGAAGTATTTGAGTTATGAAGACCGGGAAGCAATATGCTTGTTTGAAAATCCATAACAACACGATGACAAACTGAAGTAAAAATAGTAACAAACTGCATTTGAGGGGACTAAGTCAACAACATTTAACTTTATAATAAAGCTAAACATGGTTTTATCCCCCAAGATATTTGGCTAGGTCCTTTAACAGGCAGTGCCTACACAATTCCACTGTAATATACCATACAACTTGAAAGTTCATTTAGTAAGCAAATTCTATACATTCAGATCATAATACCCCAGAAATATTTATGATTCCTTTAAGGTAGGGAACACTGAGATAGATTGCAGTTTAATGAGAACACTCTTGTAAGATTATTAACAGCGGCTGTACTGAATCAAGAGAGAAGCGCAATGTACTGCATGTGGTCACTGTAGGCCATGGAAGATACCCAGAAGAAAAAGAAGAGAAAATAAAAGGTTAAGACAAAAATATTTCCTATATTACAATGATATGTCGTTCTGTACACTGGACTATCTTACTTGTTTTCAGAAGGTCTTTAGACCCTATTTTTCAACTGTCTTCTGCCAGTACAGTATAGTGAGTTTCCCCACACAAGTACTCCACATTTGAAAAAATCTGCCATGTGTTTCAATCTGCAGCCTAAAACTCCTTCAGTGCATCAATTTTTTTGTGCCATAAGAAGCTGAAAAAACTCAAGCTACTAACAACTACTTCTTCAATCTCTCAATCTTTTTTGCTTTCTTTGCTACAGTTCATATTTAAATTGACTGAGTTTATCTTGTTTTCTGTTGATCCATAACCTTTCATTTTCCCCAAGTATTTACTACATTCATGCACTTTAGCAAATATAAGATTTCTTTTAATTAACAATTTATTTATATTTTTATCATCATTTGCTCAAGTAGTTGAAATTTTTCCCTTGCCCATATTTGTCATCAGGAACTAGACTTTTAAACTGTAACATGACTTTTGATATTTTTTTTAACATAAACTCTACAGTAAGAGAAAGGTAAAGCATTCCTTTCACAAATATGGTCCTCAAACTGAACCTTTAAATACAGTCTCCACTGAGTGCTTTGTGGATTTGCTATTCAAGCTACTTAGAGTGAAGTTCTTAACAGGATCCTAAGTGATGCACAAAACCTGTCCCAAAGGGTTCTGAAAAATAGTCTGAAGCAATGATCATAATGCGCTCAACATCCTTGCAGAAACAATAGAAACCAAACCAAAACACACTCCTTTTGCAATTAAAATTAAAAGCAGACTAGAAAAAAAACCCTCAAGGATGATGCAAAAAAATACTCTAGAGTTTCAGAAACACATTGAAACTACTTAAATGTACTGTGGAAGGTCCAGAGCAAATGCATACAGCCCACCACAAACAACTGACAGTAGAAAGGCTAAAAAGAAGCCACAATAGTGAAACTGCAGGATAAAAGGGGATTCTTAAAAGAATTATTGTACTTTAAACAGAAAAAATGTATAAATAAAATAAAATCTTTCCTTCCTTCCCTCACCACACACCCCACAGGGCTTGGCTTCCTACAACTATTCTTATGAATGTTGAGAGAGGTTGTTTTCCTTCTCAATTGTATTTAGGGAATGAAGGGTTTATAGAAAGCTCCTAACTTTAAACTTAGAAATAAATTAAAATTATAACAAACTAATCTAACTGGAGATTAAAATCTACAGGGATAAATACTCCAAAGGATGGACTTTTCTCCATATTGTTTTTTATAATCTTACAAAACTGCAATGTAAGACATAATTTAAGGTTGGTATCTGTATTTATATCTAAATGTCCCAGGAGACACTTACTCTTCCTATTACTACTGAGACAATCCCAGTGATAACACTCTCAGAGGATATACACATCAAACTATTAAAAAGCAAACAACAACATCAAACAGTAACAACTGATACTGGGGGCCGGGGGGGCTCTCTGTCTTAAACTTGCATACTACAAGCCTTTGAAAAAGAGCCCCTTCCGAATGAGGTGCCAAGGACAAGTCTCAAATATGAAACAGGACTTCCTTTGATGATGGTTTTGTCTAAGCCTTAATTCCTAGAAGCTGTGATAGTCACTCCATAGCTCTCGTTTCCATTTTCTTCCTGGAAGCCCATGCCACCGGCAGTAGGGACAGGCTGTTGGGCTTAACACGCACCCAGCTGAGCCAGCACTATTATTGTTATTTAAACCACTTCAAGGAATTTATTTCAGCCTTTTAGACTGGATTCTATTGCAGCTGTCTACCACTTAGAGAAGTGGGTTGCAAGGTAATACAATGAGACATATGGGTAAAGATTTCCTTCAGGTCTACGTAACAGGACATTATTCCTGGAACTTTTGTAGAAACCTACTGGCCTTTCTACTTTTATCTACTGCATGAGCATGAGCAGAAATAAAAAAAAAAAAAACCAAACCAACAAACAAACAAACTAGATTTACTCTGTCTTCCTGTGAATAGTTCTGCTTTAAAGGGAAGAAGTGGCCTTGGAACAGAAACAGCTTCTCAAAAACAATTTCTATAGTCTGTTTGTGGTCAGGCAAGATTGTTTTCCTGAGGGCTTATACCTGTGGAGGTGAGGCTGCTCTCACAGCTGCTCTCAAAAGTGGCAACAAAGAGAAAACTGAAGGAAATTTCTCCATTAGGGCTAACACCTTCACCCAGTGAAATAAGCTCTCAAAAGTCAATCCTGCTGTATTTTGTCCAGCAACACCAATCCCTGATTGTGATGGCTGTCTTTTTCCTACAGAAATAAAGTGACTCAATTTAATAAAGACTTGGCTCTGCTCACAGATGTAGCCCCCACCTGCTCTGGAACCCAGGGAAGGAGGCAGCATTTTCTCTTATCATTTTGGGGCCTGCCCAGCTCTACCAAACCAGCAGAGGCTTTAGCATAGCTGAGCTTTAGACAAATAATTCCAAATTAAGAATAACCACGTTCAAATTTTGGAAGTGACTCTGAAGCTGAGATGGCCGATGACCCTTTTGGCTACTGCCAGGGAAGCAGTGAGGAACACAGAAGGCTGCTCTTTGCTGGACTGCCAATGACTGACAAATCTGGCCTTTCCATAACCCATGAACAGGCAAAAGTAGCCACTGTAACACAGACCTATGATGCTCAATTATAAAAACATTGCTGGGTTCACTGACTGAACTTTCAAAAAACTCTGCAACTGCAGATTGTGTTGAGAATGACTTGGTTCAATGTAGGGTAGACCTACATTTAACCTATATAAAAGGGGCCATGAAATGGCAAAGAAACATGAAACAATGAAGCACAATCATTCTGGCATTTTATAATACTCTGGGTGAAGTAAGCACAAATACTTCTGTAGCTATCTTTAATTTTTTCTAATACTATGTTTATAAAAAAAAAATTAAGTAACTGAGAAAAGTAAAAAACCCAAAAAATCTTACATCTTAGATTTCAGACTAAATTTAATGGCAAAGTATCAATACATTAAGGAAAAAAATCAAAGACAGTGCTTTGTCTTTGGAAATTATTTTTTTATTAACAAATATGACTTTAATAATGAAACCACATAGAGCTGACATTCCGTTTCCCTCAGATAAATGCTATTTACAGCCTGCAGTTTCTTCCTCCATTCATACACAATTAGAACTAACTACATTTGCATAATGAAGCAATTCTCCTTTCAGGCCAACATAACGGGTAAATCAAACAATGTGCATATTATAAAGCATGGGCCCCACTGAAATATGGTAATAGAGTTTACCTGATTTGAAGATCCAAAATGATCTGCCTTTTGTCCACATTTTCAGTGTACACTTTTACACCATTTATCCTCAGAGGCTGGAACAATGAAGCAAGTAAAAGTTGGATTCTTCTACAGAAGTATATTAAACTCCTAATTTTGAAATAAAGGTGAATATAGGCACATTCACGCCTGAAGTTAAGAATCTACTATAAACATTAAAAGGTATGAAGTAACTAGTTCGAGTTCTTATTTCAAGGGTAAAAATTACGTTGCTGGGATCCACTTAACCACAATCCTTCTGGCGATTACCCTGGGTATAGAGCACTAAACTTCAAGATTTATAAAATATTTAATAATCAAGCTTTCCCTCTCCCTTGCATAAATATCTGATTTCTCTGTACAGGTCTATGTCTAACACTCCCAAAGCATTCTTTTCTGTGCAACTACAACAAGAAGCTAAATTTAATTCACAAAAAGGTAGTTGCCTCAAGTGGAATTTAGTGACAATAGATGGAAAAGAATCCATAATCCCCATAAAAAGTTGCATCAACCACTCTGTGCTCTCTAAGTCATTGTGTTCACACTCTCCCCTCTCTCCCTTCCTGGTACAGAACGAACACATATCAGCCACACACTCTCAAGCCTCAAATATTCGTCCAACACTAGGCAGGAGAGGATGACTAACAACCTCACTTTTGAGTTTTTCCTTTCTGGAAAAACTGTCATACTTCTATTTACTTCTATTTAATTATCTTTTTGATAATTTATGTAAAATCAAAACCTCACTGCTGTGTTGAGGCTGTGCAGCTCAATCCACTTAATCAAGGCTGCAATATAAAGTAAGAATAGCTGTTTGTCATGTCCAAGATTACTCAACCCAGCTGGAGAACCATACAGAGGTCTGGGTGCTAATCTAAAACCTACTTAAAATTAGTATGGCTTAAAAGGAATGCTACAGTCTGTAATACAAATATATCTAGAGCAGGACAGAGGCCTTGTGTAAAGGGATTTACATTTTAAAAAAATAATAAACCCAACACACAAAAGGTGCAGTAAAGCATAATGAATTGTAACCTACATGAAACAAGAGTCACAAAGAGAGAAAAACAATTCCCCTCTATCACACCTGAAAATTAATTTCAGGTTTCCTAACATTTGGGGGTGTGTGGAGGTGTTGATTTTTAAATCCTTACTTGAAATTCTATTTATGACACGCAATAGGAACACGAAAGACAACTTCAAACAAAAGCTGTTAAACTGCATCTCAAAGCAGTAAAGTTCTGGTTGATGCAGGGAAGATTAAGTAGCGCTGAACTCACTGCAAGCAGAGGGAACTCAGCTTGCATTGGTCAAACAGGCTCTGCTGCAGGCATGTGAGACCCCTTCTTTCATGGGATGGAACAGAAGACAAACATCTGTATACTCCTTGATACTGTGCTAGGTGCAGTCCTTTGGAAAGCCAAGCCAGAAGCCTTGTCATTGACTCTACACATAACATGATTAGAAGTGCATCTGTTGCAAGAAAACTGCACTTGGATCATCTGGCAAAAGGATAATGGTCCCTGCTCACTTAATGTAGAGCATTACATGAGCAACATTAAAATCACATTGCTGTGAGCTCTTCATGTGGCAAGGCATTACTACACTTTGAGTCTTCTCCAAATTCTCAGTCAAGTTTCTGAAGCATAGATCCCACAAAATACAATAAAGCCTCTTGCTAAAAACCCCACACATTTTTATTTTACTGTTACAACAGAAACCAGAATCAGGGTTATGAACAAGTGTCACTGAGAAATATTTCTGCGTAGAGTTGAACAGACTACATGAAAATGGTGTGTGAAACAGGGTCTCTTAAAAAAACTTCACCAGACACTGACCTGATGACCAATATCAATCTTGGTAAAACTGAAGGTACTGAGGTGGTTGTTTGCTCCTCTTACTGCTGGTTCTATGGTCTCTCGGAAGAGTTTCTCAATGAATTGACAAATAAAAGGCCACATCTGTTTTACAGTCTGAGAAAAAAAAAAATCTACATGGAAGTATAGTTCTTAAATACATGCATAAGTTATAAAAGTAAAAAAATCAGAACTCTATTGCATCTGAATTTTCTAGCTGAAGATTCTATATTGCTTTTTTTTCTTAGTATTTTCTAATTAACTCGTGTTCTTCTATGCTCTTTGATGAAAGATATTTTTTAAAAAGCAAGCTACATAGATTTATATCTTAGATTACCACATGCACAAATCAAAACTGCCAATTTCATTTATTTTTAGGTTGTAGGTCAGGAACCTACAGTAACTGGAAAGTATTCCAGACAAGTAGAAAATTAGAGATTGTGTTTACAGCTGCTATGACTTCCACAAAATTATAGCTGTCATTACTGTAATGCCACTTAAAATCATTTACAAAACTCACAACTTCAGGACCAGGAAACTAAATTTAATTTCTCCTGTGACTAACTGGATCAACAACCAGAGACTTGAAGTGTATAAAGCATAAAGTTAAAATTACTCTGTTCTCAGATTCTTGACTCACCTTTTATTTTAATCTCAGTTTTCCCTCCTGCCCCTTCCCATTTGGGAGCAACGTTTCTCCTTACCTTGTTGAGCCATTCTGCTCTCTCTGTGTCTGGAAAATGCACCTAAAAATCAAAACAAAACAAAACACAAAAAATTAATTCAAATACAAAATACTTTTAGTTAATTGTGTCCATTCATTTACAATATCAGAAAGCTTAGAGATCTCGCTAGACAGTGGACAACATATTGAGCAGTAAACATTCTTGACAAGAGAATTAGCATACAAGCAGACTAAAATATGAACTCATTTCTGAACTACATAAATATATGCTTGGACTGGTTTGTAATAGTAGCATCTGCAATAAAGTATTGCTGTAACACCATAAACAAACTAAAAAACAAGCACAGCCAACACATCTTGTGTCAACCAATATTATTAATACGACACACGTGACTGCCAGAGTCTACTTCCTTACATTCATGCCAAATCTTTTTCAATATCAATAAACCATGGCTATAAATATTTAATCAGTGAAGTTGAAGCTTAGGAATACGGATTTAAGTTTGGCCAAAAGCCCTTTGAAAGACATTTCTAGTGACTTCTTTTCTTAAACAACTGCAGAAACTAGTCAGAGACAGTATGACAGTTTATACACAGGGCAGAAAGTACCCAAGGCAATATGAAAACATCAATTAAATGCTGGAAGAACGGACACAGTTTTTCAGACATAGAAGGAGAGCACAGTTTGTAGCTTTACATTTTATACACACACATACACAAAAAACCCAACCAAAAATCACCACCGAACAAAAATAAAGCCCTGAAGAAGCAGAGCTAACAAGCACTTCTTTAGAAACTCACAGGCTGTAGGACAAGATGCAGATCACACTTCCCAAACACAAAGAGCCTTTGAACAGACTAAAAAACCATGACCTACATATAGTGACTTTAGTGAAGCACTGACTCTACTTAACCAAATTGCGAAGTCTTAATCTCTTCATAGCATAACAGATTGTACCACTGGCTCCAACAGCAGTTATTTTTATTATGCATATCCCAGATGTGAACAGTCAGTGACAGACATACTCTTTAAACTGTATTTTCAACAAGAGGAATTTGACAGCAAGCCCCACTAACAACTTTTCTCAGTTTTTATTCAGTTCTTGCATTAACAATCAGCACTAACATATTCTTCATATACTCAATCTACCCTCAGAGCAGTCCTTAATTTCATCTAAACGCCCATGTTTTTGCTATGCTGGAGGATTGGCCCTTGCAGCATAATCAATAGTGTCACAGTTATCTCTCCAGTCTGTTTCTTTTTCAGCATTCCCAGGTCCATAACAAAGGCAAGCCCTATACTTCTACAGATTCTTGAAGAATTACAAATGCTGATGTCTTCCACTGTCAAGAGTGGCTCTCAGCATCTTTTTCAAATTACGCTTTTCAAGTATATCACATATCTCTCAAAACTATTACAAGCGGTGCAAAATCATTTTTGCACCAGATTGACTGTAAGAAAAAACACTCAATGTGGTTTATCTTACTAAATAACTTTAAAAACCACAATTATTAATAACAGATGGAACGATTTGGGAACCACGTTATTTTATTTATTTAGAATTACTCTCCTAGAAAATGATGGTGGGTAGAATGTCAGAACTCTGTACTTTGAGGGTTGGGGGTGGTGTCCACTTTTTGAAAACAAAAAATACTGATTTTTTTTTTTTTTTTTTTTTACTTTTGAAACCTCTTCCCCCCCTTAAACAAACAACNGTGCTGCCTTCTGCTCCCAGAAACCATAAGGATTTTTTTTTTTTTTTTTTTTTTTTACGTTTGCAACCTGCTACGCCACTTAGACAAGCACAAGTCTCTGGCTGGAAGGGATCCACCCAAGGGTACTGGGGCAGCTGGCAGAAGTGCTCACAGAGCCACTTCCCCATCAGTTACCAGCAGTCCCAGCTAACTGGGGAGGTCCCAGGTGAATAGAGGTCAGCAAATGTAACCCCATCCACACAGGCCCGGGGAATTACAGGCCTGTCACTCTGACCTTGGTGCCTGGAAAGACCATGGAGCTCATCTACTGTTATGACAGCATGGGCCAGCTGTGGATGTGTTGACCCGGACTTTCGTGAAGCCTTTGACATGCCTTCCCACAGCACTCTCCTGGAGAAACTGGCTGCTCATGGTTTGGACCGGTGTACAATTAGCTGGGTAAAAAACTGGCTGGATGGCCAGGCCCAGAGAGTGGTGGAGTACGGAGTTATATCCATGGCTGTAACTCTGGCAGGTCACAAGTGTGTTTCCACAGGGCTCAGTACTGGGGACACTCCTGTTTACTATTTTTATCAATTATCTGAATAAAGGGATCGATTGCGTCCTTGGTCAGTTTGCAGGTGACACCAAATTAGGTGGGAGTGTTGATCTGCTGGAGGACAGGAACGGTTTGCAGAGGGATCTGGTCAGGCTGAATTGATGGGCCAAGGTCAGTTGTGTGAGGTTCAACAAGGCCAAGTGCTGGGTCCTGCATGTGGGTCACACCAACTCCAGACAGTCCTACAGGCTGGGGACAGAGTGGCTGGAAAGTGGCCCTGCTGGAATGGACCTGGGGGTGCTGGTCAACAGCAGGTGAATGTGAGCCAGGTGTGCCCAGCTGGCAAAGAAGGAAAACGGCATCCTGGCCTGTATCAGCAATAGTGTGGCCAGCAGGATCAGGGCAGTGATTGTCCTCCTGTACTGGGCACTGGTGAGGCTGCACCTGAAATCCTGTGGCCAGTTCTGGGCCCCTCAATACAAGAAGGATATTGAGGTGCTAGAGAGTGTCCATAGAAGGGCAGTGGAGCTGGGAAAGGGTCTGGAGCACAAGTCTTAGCAGGAGCACCTGAGGGAGCTGGGGTTATTTAGCCTGGAGAAAAGGAAACTCAGAGGAGACCTTATTGCTCCCTGCAACTACCTGAAAGGAGGTTGTAGCCAGGTAAGAGTCGCTCTCTTCTCCCACATAAAAAAGAGAGAGGACAAGAGGAAATAGCCTCAAGTTGCACTAGGGAGGTTTAAAACGGATATAAGAAAAATTTTTTCTTGGAAAGGGTTGTCAAGCATTGGAACAGGCTGCCATGGGAAGCGGTAGAGCCACCATTGCTGGATGTATTAAAAAGCCCTGCAGCTGTGGCATTTAAGGACATAGTTTAGTGGTGGATCTGGCAGTGTCAGATTAATAGTTGGACTCGATGATCTTAGAGGTCTTTTCCTACATTCTATGATTCTACAGCCATTGCAATGAACAGCAACAAAATAAAATAAATAGAAAAAACCAATTAAACACACAGATGAGGAAAGGAAAAGAAAATTTACGGAAATACCAAAAGCAAACCTGTCTGCTGTGAGTAATGCAAGATGTAACAGTTGTCATGTTCACAACTCATTTTTAGTCTTCTGTACAAGTATCCAGTTGACATTCAACACAAGAGACACACTAGACAGAGAGAAGCTTCCCGCTCTAAATATAACCTCAGCCCAGATGAAATTCACCTTCCTCCAAAGAGTGATCCAACTTCCCAGACTCACAGAGTATAAACTCCCTAAGGTGCAGGCAATGTTCCCTGCACCATGCACACAGCTGACATCCAGTACACGTCTGCAGAATGAGGAAAAGAGATAGCATCTCTCTTGCACCTATCAAGCACTCTTCACATTCAGTCCCAAATTATGCAGAAACACTTGAGACAGGTTGGGAAACAACCAAGAGGCCACAGATACTAATATCTAGCCATTTATGTTAATTTATTAATTTTTGATTTTATCTATTCTACAGTCTTTATTAAGACCTTGCTTAATAGGACACGGTTCTTAATTTCTCCACGGATTTAATAATTACTTGTCCTTCAGTGTGCCACACCTATCACGCTCCTACAGTTACATGAGCTGGCACCAAGCCAGCTCCTCAGTTATATAAGCCTAGTTTACTCCTGCAGTTGCATGTGATAATAGGCAACAAATAATACAGTATCTTCCATTCCCATTTCTCATCCCTTTTCCATTCTTGCTTTTCTGCTCACTCACTCCACCTTCAATACAATTCAGTTTGGCGTCTATTCTGACACTTAAAACAGAGAGCAGAGAACCTTACATTTTCAAGACTTTGAAATTTTCAGTCAAGCCAACCTTGAATCAAAAGCTGAGTTTTACTCAATCTTTAGATGTGCCAAACCCAGGCTGTCTGAAACAAAGAATAAAATATTTATCAATCTACTAATCCCATATATTTTTAGCCTGCTACACGAGACCACAATATTAGTGGCAAAATTACATTTTGCTTTAAGAGTTTTTTACTTAAAACACAATCTTATGCATAGACAACAAGAGAAAGCCTGAGGGATGGAAGCTGGTATGCTGGATCAGTCAGGACTGACACAAGAGCATTGAAGCAACCGCACAAACATTTTATGGCCAGAAGCAAGAACCAGACTAACTGATGTGCAAAATCTGCTAATTCTTGTATAAAAATCTATTGAAAAGCATGACAGAAAGAGACAGAAGTCAAGATTTCAGCTAAGGTAGTTAAAGACTAAAAGCGTTTTCCTCTTGGCTTCTACTACTAAATTGCTCATGCAGGTTTGGCAGATACTGTGTCATTTCAACCACTGGTGTAGTAATTTATTATTCAAAGCAAAGTATAACAAGAGAGAGCTGTTGCAAGAAATGCTCTAACAACCATGTTCAACATCAAAAACATCATAATATTACATGTTCCAGAAACGTGCTATTATTAAACATTATTTTGCAAAATACTTGGAAGTGCTCAAAAGATGCATTTCTGCACATTAAAAAGACGTGATTTAGCTTTCTCACACAACTGCTTGTGCTTAGCTCTAAAAAACTTTCAGGTTTACTTCCTATTTCTGATATGCTCAGATCCTGCACTTTCAAAAACTCAATTCAGAACACAGTGTTTTTTGTAATGATCAATAAAATACCAGAAAGAGCCCAAGGAATGCAGTTCTTTGTTCTGTCCTGGAAGACAACAGAAAAAAGGGACAAAGAAAACCACTAACAATAACAGTAACAACAGCAGAAATACTTCTTACCCACAATTATTTTATTTTTCAAACTCTCTACATACACTCTTCATACTGGCTAAATTAGTGACTCAGTTGTCTGGCTAGACTATCACCTGCATCTTCCTAAGGAAACAAGGCTAGACAGAGACTAGTAACTACTACACTCAAATGTCGTGGACTAAGGATTGGTGGGAAATTTTGAAAAGTCAAATAGCAATCAGCAAATAATATGAACAAACTTCAAAGTGAAAATAATAACTAGTGCCTTAAATATAATTCTTCATTCATATAAAGGAAGTTTCACTTATCTACATAAATGTCACTAAAAGCAAGCATTGACAAGAAATTCAGAAGGAAAGACATGACAACATCCTTCTGTAAGTAATGCTGAATTGCTCTCACCACAAGTTACAGGTGCTAATCATCTACTTTTAAATATAAATTGCATAATAGCTGTTACTATTCACTGATTCCCTCACTGTAAAACATTTTTCTTTTAAAAATTATCTTTGAAAGCGTTCTCCATCCTTAAAGGTATTTATCAGACAACACTTGTTAAATTTAACATCTATCTGATGATTAAGATTAACACATAGGCCCTAAGTATTATTTACATTAACTCAAACAAAAAAAATCCCAGCAACTACATGGAAAGTACAAAACTACAGGTACTGACGAGAACATTCCAAAAAATGAAAACTTAATTTGCTACAAATCAACCACTTTCTCCTGAATTGTATATTACAGCAATGTAAGAAAAGGAAGCAATAAAAGCAGATTAGATTTAAAGAAAAAAAAAAATAACAACAACAAATAAAAAGCCCCAAACAAACCCCCCCCCCCCCAAATGTTGGGTTTCTTCCCTTTACCATTCAAGGATTAAAGGTAAGAATCCCAACGCGCTCAGGCACATAGTGTGATTCTTGGGGTGTCCTGCACAGGGTCAGGAGTTGGACTCAACAATCCTGATCACTCTCCTCCAACTCAGCATACTCTACATTAAAAATAATGTATTATCATAGCTATGTTTGACAGATATTTACCCGACTCAGCATTACTTAACTTATGCTTAGTTCCTTCCATTTGCACTGATTATTTGTTGCTCCAGATTTAAATCTTAAAGAAAATATACCAGTCACTTTATGGTTACACAATATAATCAAGTTTCTTGATACAGTTATAACGCAGCAAAGTATTCTTGAGCAATTTTCCAGCTATTCCACAAATATCTTTTCTATTAGATACCGATCCCTTCTGCTTATTTTGGAAAGCTAAAATTACACACAAAAATCCTCCTCTCTATCCAAAGTACATTTGTCTAGTTTACGTGTAAAAATGTGTAAGGGTATCACAGTAAGTTTTCATAGTCTCCTCATGCATAATCAGTGGATAGGGAGACCACACCACAGAAGGAAATTCAGGACAGAAGCCCAAATTAGGTGCTCTAAAACCTTCTGAATGTAAAACATAAGCAGTTATTTAAGCATTAAGCCTAAAGCCAGGTGGTGTGGCAAAAAACCAAAACACACTAAAATTAAATTATCCTTTGAATTATAGCTCACAGTTTGTCTAAACTCACCGCACTTGTAACTCAAAAAGGCCAGAGAAAGTTACTAAAAGAAGCAGCTCAGCATGGATAGAATAAATCGTGTCATATAGTGATATTCAAGCTCAATTTAACAGCTATTCACTCCAGTGTTTTCCAGCTGGTAAAGCAAGCTGGCCTAAGGACATTTTAGGTAGAACAGCTGAGCAGGGCTAATAGCTTAATCCCATGTTTTCCAGCCAGCAATCCTCTCTCTCACTCTCTGAAGAAACAAGGAGCAGCAATAGGTGAACTATTTGTTCCTTCCCACAGAGGAAACGACCCTTCTGCTACTTGACACAACCTGAAGAGGCTTCTCAAACACAGCTGGGGAGACAACCACTCCTTTCTGATGGGTAAAGAGGGAAAGCAGAGCAGCCAGGCTGTCTCCTCTCACTTCATTATTTCACCTCCAGGGTTAGCTGAGCAATCTCTATCAATACTAGAAATACCCTGGCTCTCTCCTCTTCTGAATAACAATTAAATCCCACAAAATATTTACTGTTGCAGAACTGCAGGATTCAGTATTTCTGAAAGAGAAGGTTAAATGCTAAGAATCAGAGTTCCTCAAAAATCCTGCAGGCCCTTGTTACTAAACTAACAAACAACAGCTATTTCCATTACTTCTGGTAATCTGATTCAGTTTCTGTTTATCATGCCTTGGGATGGATTTTGTGTTTGCAGTTTTAAATATATTAAAATGATTAGCCTTTGCACAGCAAAATTCATGCTCAGGACTACAAATTGTGTGTTTGCAGTATGAGGATTAAGCCAGGACTCTTGAAACAGTTTCCCTGAGCATCATTACGGATGAGCTGTATGTGCCACATCTTTCAACAGAAATATTTGGAAGGTCCAGAAGCAGACTGAATATAGAAAATCAGTTTTGTCAAACACACTATTTATGTCCACAGGGTATTTCACAAAATAACAGTTAGAAAGACCCATATAAATGACTATCAACTAACCTAAAAGTGTTACAAAATAAGCAGTACAGATTTTGACAGTAATTGCCCATAAACAAAGAAAGTGTTTTTAAAAAATCAAACATCAGAGAATTAAGGGTAGGGGAAAAAATAAAACTATCCCCCTCCACACAGAGAGTTCACACACACAGAGTAAGATATAAAGGAGGTGGGGAAGGGCCCTAAAGTTTTTGCCATGGCTCTATGATCATGATAAACCCTCAAAGTAAAATGGAAATATTGGAAAAAGTGGAAACATACTTAAATGAAAGAAACAGCTGTAATACCAAGCAAGGTGAAGGACCGTATTTATTTATAAACTGGAACATAAGCCATTTAAGTGCTTGGACAACACATTGGAAAACAAAATAAACCTTTCTGAAAGAAGCAATTACATGCCCTTTGAGTCAGATTTGCACCTATAACACAGGAGTGGCTTTAGAAACACATACTTGGTATCCCACCAAATGTTCCCAAAACACTCTACCAGCACAAACACTGTCACCCCACGTGAGCTGCCTCTATCAGTTCAAGTCCTGTGAGGTGCCACAACAAATTACAGATGGCTGTTCAGCATGAGTTTTCCAGGGTGATCTCTGTACTTCCCACTATCCTGAGCTATCTACTTCAGTCACTGTGAGCATCAGGGTGAAAAGTAATTTCTTCAACAACACAGCAATTAAACACAAAACAAGCTGGTGCTTTGAGAAATTGAAACAAACAGCTTTTCAACACCTCCAGGGTTCAATGTTAACACAGGAAAGCTACTACAATACAATTCATACAGCTCAAGTAATAAAACTGAGATTCTTTATACGGTATTCTTTATTCTTTAAGTTCCTTGCAACCTTCTGTTACCTCTGTTCCTGTTCCCTTTCTTAAAAGTCTAAAGAAAAGCCTCATAAATTGAGTAGTTCAAACTTGGAATAAAAAGCAGTTCACATACACAGGACATTTCAGCATCTTGGTATGGCCTGAAGGACATTATTTCCTAATATATATGCATGGGTACCATATCTGGGAGACAAGGAAAACAACTAGCAGCACATAGGCTGTCTCTTGTAAAGTAAGCATAAACCAGGCCTTCCTAAAATGCTGCCAAGAGCCACCACTGCCCATACACGCACCCTTTGAACTTCACTAGAGCCCAAACTCTACAGAGGGATCCCATATCCACCCTCCCTGCTGGGCTAAAATTAAAGCATATAGTTAATTCAAAATATAAAATGCTTTTTTTTATATTTTATCAAAAAACATAAATGTACCTATATTTCTCATTTAAATAATACAGACTAATGCTACTTTGCTAAGATTATTTTTAAAAATATATTATATATTAAATACATATAGAGGACTGTAACTGAGGGAGCTGTCCCTCTGTTTTCCTTCTTGTTGCAGAATTCATTGGAATGGCATTTAGAAAGTTAACAATCCTCCAGTTTTTGCTAGCAGCCCAGCAAAAGCCCAATCAGCTTATAGTTCTGGCAGCTGAGGATTCAAAATCCATCCTTACGCAGCCCTGCAACACCACCAGAATATTCCCACCTGGATATTCTCCCCAATTTCTGTGGCAAACAATGTCTTTGGCAATGCAAAATAATGCTGTATTTGCAAAAGATGAACCCTGCCTAAAAGAGGCTCCAGAGCTCTGATATGACTGAAAAAGCAGCCCAGAAGTAAGTCCTGCAATTCAAACGTGAAGGATGCTGAGCCATTTCAAAGCACAGCAGTTTCATTTTTTTCATGCACATCTTTCACTTCAACATCTATTGAATATGCTTCACTCACAGCAGCAGTGAGACTTGTCAAGAGCTGCATTACTTTTCAGCAATTTGACTCATCAATACCAAAACTAGACAGAATTTGCCTAAGTGCTGCTATTTTTGCAGAGATTGAGCAAGCATGCCACAAAAGAAAGTTACACAGAGACCTCCTACTTAGCAGCAGCTTGCCATAACAAAATCCTCCGGGACAGGCCTTATAAGCAGCTGCTCTGGAAGAATGACAGAACAGTAGTCTGCTAGTAAAGGAACTGGGAAATCCTACTTCTACCCTGACACTCAGCCTCTGCAGCCCCAGCTGGAAGAAGAAGGTTCAGCCTAGAAATTAAAAACTGACCATCATTAACCTCCAGAAGCATCCAGGCTTAATTACCTGACAAACAACATGAAATAAAAATCCCTTTCTCTACCAGTAAAGGTTACGGTTTTCTTCCAAATATCTGGAAGTACATTGGCATGGTTTTCTCTGTTATCTGGGTGCAGAATCTACACTAAACACAGCACAGGATGTCTGCCAGAGGGAACCACATGGGTTTGCTTTGCTCAGCTGTTACCTCTTTCTGAACAGAGAGCTTGAAGTCTTTAGTCCACTACTGCAGATACATATTCTAGCACAGCCTAATTTCAGAATAATCTTCAAGTATTTGTATATTAGTAATATATATCATAACTCAGGCTTCAATACAGAGATGAAGTCAACTCTGTAACCAAACAGCTTTATTTTCACTGCAGTTTAGTATCTTGTAATTTTTCCTGGATCATCGTGTTCACATTTTTTTTCCACTTTCCAGCTCAAAAAGGACTGCAAGTTTTCAGTGCTCAGTTTAGAGTGAGATAGGATAGTAAAAATAATAATAATAAAGTAGAAGTTATATAGGGACATTAGGTTGCAGGAACCTATTAATGGTTTCTACTTCTGAGGGCTCAAAATCCAGAACCTCTGACAGAAGACTGATATCCTGACACAGGAAGAGACATTTTTCACATGTAGCACACTTGTTGAGCACTTCTTAAAGTGAGGAAACATTAGAATTTAGGTTTAACATTTTGACTGTTTACTATCCACATTTACAACAGTGTTTTTATCTATACCGCTTCCTCATTCAGAAGATCAGAACTCATTATGAACTCTTAGGACAGCAGGATGCCCTTTTCCAATCTCACCTTCAACAGGCACTCATAGAAGTAACAATTATATTTTAAATGCTGCTGTCCAACAGAGGGTCAGGACAAGAAGAGTTTAAAAAAAATCAAAAAATTAATAGCGTATGTCTCTATACAAGCAAAATACCAAGAACTGGATTTACATGACTAAGTCTTGCTCTCACACCAAGTTACAGAGAAGTAGTGCAACCAAAGTTTACAAAATGAAACATTTAATGACAGCTTGCATTAGCACATCTCCAAATTCCCATGAGCACTGCAATTACTGAAAGCAAAGACCCAGATTTTAAATTTTTAATCTGCTAAAAGGCGTAGGATGAACCATAGCTCTCAGGACTCACCAGATTTTACCACTTTTTGACATTATTGACTTCACCCTTTTATTCCCAGGGGTAATTTCATTTCTTCTTCTCCTTCTACAAATAAAGTCTTAATACCTTGAAATTCCAGCTTTTGGTTTTTAAAATAAAATTATAAAGGCATTAGCACAATATTTTCAATTTGTCACATTTCAAAAACATGACCTCTTCTGTACTTTCAAGTCTCTATAACATATTCCTGTTCAGTTCCCTTGAGAATCCAGGCATGTTCTCACCCCACTGCATGCCAGAGTGTCTTATTCTCTCAACAGTCAACAGAAGACAAATTTTCCTCTCTGGACTGCTAAACATTAGCTTTCAAAACAGCTTATACAACCAGCGTCACAGCACAACTTACGATCCTTTGAACTGTCTACAGCAATGAAAAGACATGCTGGGCTCTGCACCAAACTGTCAGCCACCCTTGTTGCTGGTATCTACAATAAAACATTGAAGGTTTCTTCACCTTTTACTCCACTGACCCACTGCCCGCTTCCCTAACCCCGCAGTCAGGAGCTCTGATCCACTGAGACTGAGGTTCCTGCAGCAGGGAGAGCTCATTCCTGCTGGCACTCACTCGTTTACACAGTTCATCTCTCTAAGGGAACCATGCAGGCATGCTGTGAGGCCTAAAACAGGCATCAGCTTTCAGGACAGGTAAGTGTTAAGAAGCAATGACCACCTTCTGCAAGACTCCTCTTTCTCAGGCAGATTAAATCTTCTTCCCTGTCTTTAGCCTGAAACATCTCCATGTACTGAAGCCCAGCCTTTCATTCTTTTTAATGTAACCTTTAATTCACAATACATTTGAAACAAATCTATGTGAACTATGACAAGTATCATTCACTTTTTATTGGTTTGGGAATGAGCAAACTGCAAATTTGTATTTGAAAATACAAAAGAGCAAAATGGAGAACTTGGATTTTTTTTTTTGGTGGTATCTAAACTAAAATGCAGTATCAGGACATAAAAATTCAAGCTGGGTTAACCTGCATCCTAAAAAGTCAAACAACTGTGTAGAATACACTCAGTAGACAGAACTTAGATGCTTATTATTTAGTATTTACACTACCAAAAAAAAAAGAAAGAAGATATATATATGCTATATATATATGCACACACTTCTTTTGACTGACTCTGACCCAACACCAGCAAAAGTGTTTAACTTCTACATACTTCACTGCATCCAGTACTATCCAGCAAGAGCTTATTCCTAATATTAAAATATTTTTCAAATATAATCAGAAATCATGCAAGATATAACAGACATTTTAAAATCCCCACGTCTTTTCTAGCCAAAACACTAGAAACTCACAATGTAAAATCCAGAGAGTATAAAGAGTACAGACCAACAGTCTGGCAGTTTTGTGGAACCTGTAAATAATCAGTGATTAGATCTCTCTGAAACTGTAAAACTCCACTGACAAAGTAACAGAAAGCAGAGCATCCGAATAAAGTGAAAGCCGAAAGAGCTGCCATGTTTAAATCGGGTGTCAGTTAATGCAGTGACAAACGGTGGAGAGGAAAGCCCAGGTTAACCTGACAGCATCAGGCATCAGATGACAAGCTTACATGTGTAACTCCTCCTGGTTCTTCCATTCAAGCATTTAACCACAGACTTACACCAGGTTCATATACAAAGCTCAGTATTTCTAATACTTACGTAGACACTAAAATTTTTAAGGTTTATGAGATTTGTTTTCTCTAGAACAATTCTGTCCCCCTCAATGGGCTGTATATCAGTACCAAATACAGAAGAGTGTTATTTGTTAGAAAAATATATGCAAAGTATATAATACATTTCACTGGCAACACATAACATAGAAACTTCTGCACTAGGCAAGATCAAAGGTCCAGCCAACACAGCAATCAGAAGTGATATCTAAGGAAAAATCAAAACAAAAACCGTACTATGGAGTTATCCTTCTCCGAATGCCCTCTTAGCTTCTGCAAAGGCTGGCTGTAACCCTTAGCAGCTGCTGGCATCCTCCTTCACCCTTTCTATCTTGAGGAATGCTTAGCCTCTACCAAAAAAAAAAAAAAGAGCCAAACAAAAAAAACCCACAAGCAATTCAATTTTATGAATACTCTTCAGGTAAGTTTACTTAAAACAAAAATGATGCTGTAGAGTTTTAGGGCAGCCCTTAACCTCATATAGGATCATACTGAAAATGCAAGACCAACAAAATACGCAACTGGAAAATACTCTGACCACTGAATTCCAATCCCCTACAACTGCAGGACTCATTATCCTATTTTTGTTTACAAACTCCACCTTCAAACCGTGGAGTTTCCTACCATTCCTCAGTACAGAGCTGGAAGGGCAGCCCCGGCGCGTTTTGGTAGGCTGGGTTGCTAAGGAAAGACACTGAAAGCACTCCCTGCTAAATCAAGTTTCTAAACTTAGGAATGCTACATCATATGTTTGAGCTACAAGGTGGAATCAAAACCCAGACTGCCTCCCCAACTAAATTAACTATTATCCTCACCCTTAAATATCAGTCTTATTATTTTGACTCTATATGTTAACAAAGGTACTTTAGAGGGAAAAAAGTCTTCAACTAATGACAGAAGGTAATGTTCAACATAAACAAAAATCTGCACCCAGTAACATCACTTTGTTTTGAAGCAGAAAAGTATTTTCATTATTTACTGAAAAGATTTTACAAGCATGTAAAAAGATTTTTAAACTTGCACCCACAGCTTTTAATTCCTGTATTCACAGAAATCGTGTTTGGACAGCCTATCTTCCAGCTGGAGTATCTATCCCATGACTGAGCTTAGCACCTCTTATCCAAGAAGCTATTTTAGAAAAAGCAGAGTAAGTGTACTTAAATCAAACCTGCAGAAGGACAGGACACTACTGAAACTGCATCCTCTGAGGAAAATTCATGTGCTTATGCTACTGGGTTGGCACATACAGCATCTGCACAGTGGAACATCCAGCAAGTTCCAAATCTCCTGGGCTTGCAGTGTCTCCCTAGAATTGTACTGTAATTTTCATCAGAAAGTGAATTTAATACCAAAATACATCATCCACAGCACCAGGAGATTTATGTTCATCCACAAACAGATGAACATTGTCTGGCAGACACATCAGAGTCTGGAACATATTGAAGTCCACACATAGCAAAAAGGAAGATGAAACCCCTCAAGTGGAATTGCAGCAAACGAGTGAGCACCCAAGGGCAGGCCAGTACCTTTTCTCCAACACACTACCACATTTTGTAGTATTTTAGTTAAAACACACACTGATACGTGACAGTCCTTGATCCTCTGACTTATGTACACAGCAACATTTGTTCAGTCACTTGTCCTGCCACATAGGTTTTTACAACTCCATAAAGCCAAGGGAAAAGAAATACTGCTAATATGTAGGAAATCTGGAGTGTCAAACCAACATTTGATCTTTTGAAAAAAACAAAACAAAAACCACAAAAAAACAGTGATCAGGTTTCAAGAAGCTGATGTCTTCTAGGAGATCAGTAGTAAATACAAAAATACAAAATACTAAATGGAAATTAAAAGTTCGGTTAGTTTGCAATGCTCCCCTTCACCCCACCAAAATTCCTCCAAGCTCTGCTTCCAGGAAATATCTCCTGAGATTCCAGCTTCCTGCAGACACAGACACTTTCTCTCATGTTACGACTGCAAATCACTGATACAGTCTTTTGAAATAGCTGTCTTGCAACGCGCTGCATCAAAACATTCTTCAGACTCTGTTAAAGAGTTTTTCCATCTTAAAAAAAAATCAGGCAAAGTAAGTGATCATAAATTCTAAAAAATATAAATCGTCTTTCTAAATTAAGCTATTTTTAAAACAATACTGGAAACGAAACAATCCAGTTTATCACGTGTTTTGGGAAGTTTAACATTTGGCCATATATGCCTTAAATGACATTCCATTTCAATTTCTCTGCTTCTAATGTAAATTCACTTATTTTATTTGCATATGTTTGGAGAGGAGTTCCTGTGTTTTTTGAGAGTTCCTGTGTTTTTAGAGAATATACTCTAGTTTTCACAGAAGCAGTTACAAAACCAACCCTTCAGTGGAAGCACAGACTATGGACAAACTATTACATTGAGTCTATACCAAAGATTTTCAATAACACCATCAGTTCACTTCCAGAAAGCCCAGTCAAGCGTTCAGTGCTGACCTGAATGACATAACCTTGCTTCTATACACAGCCACTGCTTGTGTTCAGCACCACTTGCATGATGATGTTCTCCCCACACCTGAAACCAGCCCTTATGTAAAGGCAGCTTCTGCCCTTCAAACAAATGATGGGTAGCAAGTAGCTGAGTGATTAAGATTCAGTAACTTCTTGGTCTTGGAGGAGGAATGTTCCAGTGTTAGAATTGTTGGGTGTTTGATAGACAGGATGGAGAGGTAGCAAGAGTGAAAAAAGAGGAGTTGGATACATCATCCCTTTTATAAATGCAGCACAGACCTGCCACGTCTCCTATTACTGATTATCATCAACGTTGAAGATAACCCAAGCATTTGGGGATCTCTTGAATATTCTTCACCCCTAGCTCAACTATTACAAGTACACTATGTTCTTTCACTTCCCCATTTAGCAGCAAAAATAACCATCATAAATCAATATCATTTTAATTAATGACAGCAGTAGGCAGTGTCACGTTATAAAGACACTGCCTACAATTTAACCATAACATTAAGCACGTAAGAGTGTTTTAAGACTGAGCAGTTTGTAACTGATACTTAAGCTCTCCATTTCTGCATTTTAATCTGCATCTACTGTCCCACTTTGTATATTTGTACATTCCATAGCTGGAACTGTAATAATCAGATCATACCCACTAGATCTTGGTTGTAGTTTATGACAAAGGAAAGACCCTTTTTACGTCTCAGCAACCCTTTTGACCTACATATGGTTTCACAGCAATTCCAAACACTTCCAGTTTTTAAGAGTCAAGTATTGTTAATCAGTAGGCAATTGCAACTGATTAACTACTTTTCTGTAATTTTCAAATTCTGGCTTTTACATGTCCAAGAATACACAAGTCACTCTACACCTGCTTTATCATCAATGAAGAAAAAT
The DNA here is from genome assembly GCA_013397775.1 of Eulacestoma nigropectus. NCBI lineage: Eukaryota > Metazoa > Chordata > Aves > Passeriformes > Eulacestoma > Eulacestoma nigropectus. Next base: position 1,828,472 of record VZTE01000432.1, on the reverse strand, counting down.
AAAGGCTTCTGGAGAGATATATCTGACATCTTGAAAATTTTCTCATAATCAAATACAGTCCTCTGGAGATGTGTGTACTGACCTTAAACATAATCTCCAACTAATTTGCACCTGTACGTTTAAATTTAAGTTCAGCAAATTCTAGCTCTAAGGGAAAACCAAACACCTAGTGCCTAAAACCCAACTTAGTAATAATTCTCTAAGTGAAAAGAAATTTCTGTCAATTCTAAGACAACTGCCTGAACTGTGAACAACCACCTAGTCAATCATGTGCCCAAAATCTAGCTTCAAGAAATCCTGCCCATGGCAATGCCAGTTTATTTGACTGCTCCTAATCAGAGCCTTCCTTAGGCTGAATTTCTCTTGGAGAGGTTAATGTTTGTGCCCATGCAGTGAATAATGCATGCTGCCAAGTCACTGTCAGCTCCAAAACTCTCAGCAGATTTTATAACAGATGCTAGTAATTTTTTTAGAAGTTCTACCACGGCGTATTTACTACATGTATTAATTAAAATCTAACAGCTGTGGCCCAAATTATTCCTTGATAAATTTAAGCATGTAACAAGTAGCAGTGGAGTTACAACCTCGTTACTGTAGGTTCTTACTATATAGAGAAAAGGGACCTCCTGCAAAGAGCTCTGTTCACCCCTTCCCATTCACCAAAGGCAGGTGGCAGGGAGACACCTTCACCTCTGGAATGAGATGCCCAAGCCTGGTATCTAAATTTCAGTTTGCTACAGGAAACATGACTGTGGGTGCTGTCTGGCAATAGATTCTCTGACAGCTTTTACTGTTGATTGTGCTGTTTCAGGCCCAAATCCCAGCCCTGTACAGCTACCAGATACTTTCAGCAGTCTAAGATCTGTATGCAGCTTTTAATCACATGTAATAACTTTCTTGCAAAAGATATCACTTGAGTTAGAAGAATGCAGTGATGACAGTTAAAATGAAATCAACCCCCTTGAGTAAAATGCCACAGTTATTTTCAGAGATCTGCATAAATAGCAGCTAATTTGCAACTATATCTTTCCAGCTCAAAAAAGTATTTTCAAGAATTTGATAGTCTTTTCCATGTACAACTAAGGCTCTGAGAAGGAAAAAAAAACCAATTTTTATTTTATTTCTTTACAACATCAAGGGATGCTGAAGTCAAGTCCACCATTCTTGTTACCATATATGATTTGCCTTATCTGATGCTGTCCCTGACTGCTCAACGTATTTCAGAAATCATTAGGACACGAATGCTAAGCTTGCCAAACTTTTCGTTTTCAAAAAAATACATCGAAGACTTCTGTTTTAACTGAAAAGTTTAAGATTGCATTGGCTGTACGTGGCAAGGTTTTGGGAGCGGGGGGAGGGTCAGGGCCACAGGGGCAGCTTGTGTGAGAAGTTGCCAGAAGCTTTCCCTATAGAGCTATTTCCCTGTTTCCCTCCCAACAGAGCCAATGCCAGCCAGCTACAGGATGGACCTCCTGCTGGCCAAGGCCAAGCCCATCAGCAACAGTGGCAGCACCTCTGGAATAACTTCCTTCAGAAGAAAAAAAAAACCTAATTATTGCACAGAAGTTATTCTGTTCAGGGAAGAGAAGAGTGAGAATGTGAGAGAAACAACTCTGCAGACACCAAGGTCAGTGAAGAAGGAGAGGAGGAGGTGCTCCAGGTGCCAGAGCTGAGATTCCCCTGCAGTCTGTGGAGAAGGAGGTAGTGAAGCAGGAAAAAAGTGAAGCTTGGGAAGGTGTTTCTAAGATTTGTTTTACTTTTCATTATCCTAGTCTGATGTGATTGGTAAAAATCTCAATTAATTTCCCCAATTTGAGTCTGTATTGCCCACGTTGATCTCTCCCCCTGTGCTTATCTCAACCCTCAATCTTCCATTGCATTTTTCTCCCCATTCAGCTGAGGAAGGGAGTGATAGAACAACTTTGGTGGGCATTTGGCATCCAGCCAGGGTCAAACCACAGCAACTGAAATTAACTTGTAAACTATGTTGGGGAAAAAAAGGTTTTTTAAGATATTTATTTCAATGACTCGTTCCCCAATGTTCTCTCCCTTGTCATTGACTAATCCGAACTGCGTTAAGTCAAGAGTTTTTTCCATTTTACCTACTCAGTGGGAGATGACAATTTAAGAGCTTTTCTTATACATTGCCTTCTCCACTGGAATATGACAGACAGGAATGTTATTTCTACGTGGGTGACAATGCAAACAACCACAGTAGCAGAAAACGGAGCTGAAGTTTGTAACTTTGCTGGAAAAAGAAACTAGAACAATGAAAACCCTCAAGACAACTGAGGCTGACAAAAAGAAAAACCATTTCCCCAAGCTCTGCAAACCTCCAGCAAGAAAGCGAATGACCTTGTAAGTTCTTACAGGTTAAAACTAAACTAGAATCTTGTGTGTTACATGGGAATCAAGAATCAGAACTTTACAGCAAAGGAAATTCCAAAGTGATTTGTCAGAGCTTAAAATCCATTAATTTTAGGAACACTGATGAACTAATCTTCTCTCTCTGGCAAGTGGATACATTCTACTGCTTTCCAATAAATTGAACCTACAGTTTATCAGCTTTCTCCCTGAGGACAGAGATGTGAATCGATGTTATTTTAGCCAAGGATAAATGCTTTAAAGCTGCAATCACTTCCATCCCTTTAGCAGAGCTCACTTCAAGCACAAATACCTCCACTTCTTACACTAAAACGTTTTACAAAATATCTGCTAAATATTCTACATCCCAAATACCAAACTCGCTCAAAGTGAATGAAGATGAAAGTTTAGGTGCCTCCCACCAGAGACAATACAAACTTTCTTCCAGTATCCCATCAAGTCCTCCTATTGCCCGTTTTCCAGGTAATTGTTTAAACATCATCTGAAACTGTCTATTAGTCCTCAATGGTCCTGTCTACGCTTATTCCCAAACAAGAACTGCCACCTGCAATTGTCTGCCACTCCTGCATCATGTCCAGAACACCACTGTCCAAACCCAACAGAGGTTTAAGCACTTCATCAGATTTAGTGTCACGGTGTTGTTACTAGTACAAGAGACTTCCTCACTGACTAGGCCAGAAAACCAAAGAGATCAGCATAAAGGTAGACCAGTAACAACATGTGTGTGCTGGAAGCAAACCACCGAACACTGAAATATTGTTTAAAAGAACACTTTTGTAGTTCCTCATCTCTCAAATAGCAAAATTCTTATATGAAAACTTTATTTGTAAACTAAGCAACCTCCAAATTAGATCTACTTTCAGGCTGTCACTATGGCTCTGTGTGTAGTGTATTAACTTAATGAACCAACAAGAGCAAACTTCATTAGGGCTTTTCTTTTGCTAAATCAAAAGTAACAAAGTGAACAGATTGGTAACCAGATTTTGGTTATTCACTTGAATACACAAAAGATAGGACACGTGGGAAAGAAATGTCAACTATAACTGCAAAACTTTCAAATCACAAAGCAACTGAAAAACAATTGTTGGCAAATACATGTTCTGTTATTAGACATCTATGTTAAGACCTGAAAACAACACAGGCACATATTATATGCAACATTTTAAAAAGCTTTATACATAGCCAAATGTAGAAGAAAATTAATTCCCATTATAGACTTACATGAACATGACAGAAATAAGTGATTTTATCAAATGAACATGGACAATTTATGCACATTCACATCAACACTGTACTCATACTTAGCACACCCTTGAGAAAAAAGAAACCCAAACACTTTCAAAAGCCCAAATATCTTCTCTAAAATATAAACCAATATAAAGATTAGCATGAACAAACAGAGAACAAGAAATTACTACAATTTAAACTAATGTATTAATCTCTACTGAATATCCTTATAACATATACAAGTCAGATGACTGAACATTGGTTTTCTGGTCCCCCCATGAAACACTCTCTTATCATTTCCTGGCTGCCATTTGATATTTAACTGGCAGAGGGTGGGTGGGTGGAAAAGCATTCTTTTTCTAGTTCAAGTATTTTAGGAGAAAGTCATTGAGTAAGAAACACCGCATTTTAAGATACAAATTTAGTCTGCATCATAAAATTTATTACTAGACTAAGGCAACTTCCTAGCCACACACAAGAGAGAATTTAGCATTCTAGTTCAGCAATTAGCGAGATGAATCAACAGCCTGGGGGAGGAGGGAAGACTTGCCTCAAAACAAACTACAGTTTTTCAAAATTCTGGACCAGCAAGCTTGCTGCATTAGGAAATATTAACAAATGAAGAGAAAACATTTCCTAGAAGTATCATTATATTAATTACATTAACAGTCAGCTTGAAACATGCAGAGAGCTCAAACAAACTAAATACCAACAAGTCCTGAGATTTTGCCCTGTAAGCCTGCACAAAATCTCTTAGCTCAGAGCATGTCTTCTAATACTCTCCCTGCAAAAAAAAGCCACAAGAGTTCTCGTCGAGCTTTTGGATATGAAGCTGTAAATTTATTCACTAGTCTACAGAATATGCTATGTGAAAAAGGGCATCTGACAAAGCACAGACACAGGTCTTTTTCTATCAAACTATGCAGATCTGAAATGAGGCATGAAGAACCACATAGTACAAAGAAGCGGTCGTAATGCTTAAATATAAAGCAAACTCTGAGCTTCCTGAGCTGTGAAGTTCCATTTCAGTTCTTCCTGCAAAGTTTTCCTCCACACAATTTTTTTCAGTAAGATATTTTTAAAAAGATCACCTACAAACTTTAAGAGCCGAAGTGTGGATCATAACACTGCATAATTAATTCAAATCAGAGCAATCAAGGTTTTACAGCTACCTTCATGCTTCAGCATATCCTGTGTTTACTTTTAAAAATGAAACAGGAAGACACTGAATTCTTAGACATTCACTCGCTTTCTTCCCACCTTCCCGCTAAGGATTGACAATGACAAGACAATGGATTGTCAATACATTTAATTTTACATTTAGTGTTGCATCTTTCAAAATTTTCTCAGAGGAAACTATTTCAGTCTGCTTGGATAATTCACTTGAGGCAGTATCTAACTAAAGGAATGCAAACAAAGGTTATGAAAACAATAGTGTAGTCTGTACCAGACTCTCTCAAATGAAGTTTTCACATAAACAGATGCCAAAAGTTATGCAATTTACATTGCAAACATAAATCTCTCAGGTAAAAGTGCTGCAACTGAACTAATGTACACTTGACCCATGCTGCTATATGATAAGGACAGCCAAATGACAATGCAATTCTTGTCTGTCATATGACAGTTATTTTCAGCCAAGTAAAACTAGTTTTGCATTTCTAGTATAGTAACAACTTCATGGTACATAAATCCAGACTGCTTCAGCTGAAAACCGTTAGTCCTGTTTCAGATTTTCAGCTCTTCAGGAGAATTTCGTAGTCACACCAGGGTGTAGCAGACAAAACTTTGTGCAATGACTCATTATATGGGAATGCTGGTCTTACAAAGCTTATTTATATAAAAGGAGTTCCATTTGAAAAATAGTGTTTTAACATTTGCTGCACAGAACTTTTAATACTATCTATTTAGCTGACAGGCATCCGAATGATTTAAAAGATGTCACTGCCTCCCACAAAACACTTCTCCAAAGATAGCCTTTTTAAAAATTTTTTTCTTGCTAGTACACTTAATATTTAAGCAAATACTTGTATTTTATGCAGAAAAGATTTCTTACCATTTGTAAGCCATAACTAGAGACTGAAAGCTAATTTAAATGACAGCTTAAAACAAAGAGAAAAATTACAGAATAATTCAGGTAAGAAGTGACTTCTGGAGTTCATCCAATCCAACCATGTACTAAATACAGGGTCAACTTTAAAGCTGAATCAGTATACTTATGCTTGATATTATCAGTATATATCAGTATATTATATGCTTGATGATTAGATATGCTAACACGTCTGTTAAAACGTTATAAAAGAAGTTAGATATGCAAACTGACATGATAAACAGCTCAAATTCAAACTTTGCTTCCCCGCAAATATACCTCAGCAGCATTATTTGCCACTCTTTTTCTAAGAAGAGCCTCTTTGTGCAGGTCATTTCTCCGTCTCACTTTAAACCTGAGCACAGGCTAGGCACTGGCACTTGTGTGGTCTCACAGTAAACTCATGAAACTCATCCAGCTGAACACCCAACTTGGCATAAAACTCACAATTAGTTGGCCAAGTAAATTCTGATGTTGGCACAAGGTGGCACTGAGAAAGTGCAGTTGGATGCAGAACATCCTTTTTGTCAGGAGGGCACATTTACTTCATTTTGAAGCTGCAGAATCAGTCCCCTTACTAACTCTCCTGATCCTCTCTGCAACAAGCGTACAGGAAAGCAGAGCAGAGCCTACAAATAAAATTTAAATTCTCCTAAATAAGGACCAAGTAGAAAGAAGCTTTAAAATTCTTGCTGCTGCTGTAACTTTTAACTGTATCATAGGAAGCACATAGAGAGAACAAAACCAAACCAACCAACCAACCAACCAAAACCCATGCCATTTAAAATGAAAGGAAATAAAAACTCCACCAATGTAACAAAGACTGAAAGACTGGCACATGAAGCTTGGTAAAGCTGTTGGGAATAAAACATTAGAAGTAGTTTGGGGATGGGGATCAAATGATGTGCAAGAAGGCTGAGAAGCACCTGTTTTCCTCCCTCTCCCAGGCACCCTATTAATGGGATTCAAGAGGAGATGGGACACAGCTTCTCACCTGAACCCTGACATTAGGATGGAAATTAAACAGGCCTTTATAAAGGAACAAGGGATCAAAAAGCATCTTGAAAAGCTGAGGTAAATGGAACAGATTTAGCAAGGCAAGGAATCCTAATTCTTGAACCTCGCTTTTGTAATGAGAGGACCTTACAAAGCAAGTTAAATCTGAACTAATTCTAGTCAATGGAGTAGAAGCCTACTATCAGATACTTCCCTAGCTGATGGGGCAAGTTTGTACAACCTTTCTTTTCACTCCTGATGATCCATTATTGCCACCTAAGAAACAGAGAGAACGTGGTATATGCCAGAAAAAACCCCAACAAATTTAAGTTAGCTATTTTCAAAAAATAAACACACATCTTTAATTATACTATCATCTTTTCCTGCCCACCCCAACATAACTTTAGTCTTATCCAGTGAGAGGTCAAAGCCTCTTCAAAAAAAGTTAAGACTGTCTAAGAAATGGAAGTGCAGATCCTCTTTTTTTTTTTTTTTTTTTTCACAAAACAAGAAAAGCATTTACTGCATGGCAGATGGAACCACAGAAGGGTCCTGGATCAGTTCATGCTACCTTGGACAACTACCAAGTCTGTCACAGACATAAATGTTGTTTCACCATTTCACACACTTTTAGCAAATTCTTCATTTAATTCCTCCCTCTTCATTCTTATTTTCTTTCTAAACTTCACAGAACTCTCTCCTCATTCAACTGAAAAAAGTCTTACCCAGAATCAAAATATTATATGATCTAAAAGTCATACAAATGATAAAGATTTCTCTAAACAGTGCAGTTTCAGAATTTACTGAATTCTAAGAGTTGCTTTAAATAAAAACACTCTCTCCCTCTTCTTATCAAAATACTGTTGCTCCACTGTTATTCACATTTGATTCTATGTTGAACACACCAGCTCTGGATATCCTGTATTTTCATTAACTGTTCACAAACAGTAGCCAAAGATAAGGATTTAATTTTCTTCTTTGAAGTGGTGTAGTATTTACCCTGAATGTGTAAAAGCAGCTCCACACATACTGCCTTTGAAATTCTGCTGCCCTTTCAAGCTTGGTAGATAACCCTTAGAAGCTGGCCCCTGCTAGGCCACAGGAAAGCCCCGAAGCTGCTGGTGGGGTGTCCATTCTCCACTTCCTTACGAAACGGTAGTTAGTGGATTTAATTTATATTGTCCAAGAGTAGAGAAAAGCAAAGAGAAAGATATCACAGGTCAAACAACTCTGTATCTAAACTAGCAATGTCTTATACCAAATCTATCATTTCTCTAGTACATCCAGAAGAATCATATCCTTTTATGTACATATCAAAACATACCAAATCAGTGGTATAGATTAATTCACAACCATTAACTTCTGCTATCAGAACCTTATATATTGCTATAAGACTGACAAACGTTTCAGACACTACAGAGGATATTTAGAAACTAGCATTCTTCTAAAACTTGGTATTATTTTAAAGTTTTAAAAAAAAACATATTCAGTACAGGTATATGGTCAGCATAAAATTGTTGCAAGCTCAAAAGAAGTTATAACAAAGACAATTTCAGCAACTAGAAAACTAGTGATTAATTGATAAATGGGAGATAAATAATTCGGTTTATATCAAAGTTTAAGTCAAAGAACTTTATCTGACCAGAAACAAAATGCCACCTCTTCTTTCATTTGGAAGAAAAAGAACAGGACACCAAAGAATTGTTTTGGTTACTTAAAATTTATAAAACAGGTTTTCATTACTATAAACTGCAATGAAAATGTTTTGACAATAACCCTGATTCAACTTTATTTCCCAGAGGGCTGTCATGTTAAAAAAAAAATCTTAAGAATGCATAGCCCACCAACTGTGATGTGCCAACAATCTCAAAATGCAGTAGTAATTTAAAGTGAGAAGAATCTTTCAGAAGAGGCAAAAGAGGTTGACTGTTATCCTAGATTTATTTTTCCTTCCATAAAACGTCAGTCTCTACAGACAAGATCTTTCTGACTCCTGCAGTTTCAAATATGGTTAAAGCTGGGCTAGTCCTTATATGCAAAGGCATTTAGGCATGGAAACAACACTAGCAGACTAAAATGCAAAATTAAAAAATACCAAACAAGCAAACAAACAAAGCTAAAGAGACTAGTATGCATCTTCCCTAGTTCAGACAAATTGCATATATAAAGAACATATCTGCAGTAGTCTCAAAACTCTGAATTAATTTTTATGTAATAATAATTTGTTAGATGAAAAAAGAATGTATTATACATACATATTTAGAAGGTCTGTGTCACCTACAAAGAGTTCAAGAGGCATACGAATACTTTCAGGCTGATGTTTTTCTTTAGTAGTTTGTTACCATGTTCATAAACATCAACTCAACATGTGGGTTTCTACCATAAATATTTTGGAAAGGGATCTTTATATATGAATCACATTGTGAGGCTCACCACATTTACTACATGAGAGAAGGTGTTTTGGGACAGACAGCATCTCAGCATAGCTCCAACACACTCAACTTGAAAACTCTTGAGAAACAGGGAGATAGATCAATTTATTTCTTTTTTCCTTTGGTTCTCCATTCCCAAATCCATCATTTACATTTCTCCTTAACTATAGGGTACCCTTAGGATGTCACTCAGGTTACCTAAATTTCAAGAAGTAATAGTGAACCAAATTAAACTTCTTCCTTTATGAAAAAAGCCTAACCACAAAAACACACACAACCCACAATACACATACGTACATATTCATACGCTATGAATCAGCTAGAACAGAAGGCAGTTTAAAATGAAAAATAATCAGGCAGAAGAAGGACATGGAGTTCAGTTGTTAAGTACTCACAAGTTATTACCCAATTCTTACTCACACCTCTTCACCCTTTCCAGATGCAGGCCGGCAGCCCAGAGCAATGGCCACCTGCAGTACTCACCACTCCAACTGATTAGATCCTGCTTAACATTATGTTACTGTCCATGGGAGTAATTTTTCTTATAAATCATCCCTTGGTAAATTCCATCTAACATGCTCAACTAAGTTGGAGAAAGGATCAGAAGAATGCGTCACAGTGTCTCAGTGTCTTCAAGTTTCATACGCTGTATAAAAACCCTCCTACAGTTCCTACAGCTGCAGCAATAACAGCATTAACCAAAGGTATACTGAGAAGTTAAGAGGAACATCTTTTTCTTCTATAGCAAATAAAAACGTACATTGTATAGCAGAAGTCCACCTGTTTATCAGGTTTACTGAGTACCTAACGTCCATCAGCAGTGATTCTTTGGAGATTCCTGTCCTGAACTATCTAGCTAAGATCTAGCTAGCAAGTTTGATTCTGTATAATTAAGAAATCTTCTTATCAAATACACCTAAGAGCATAACCACCTTAACCTTCTCTACAAGTGTCACTCAGTACAGGTGTGATCCTACAGTTAGAGCAACTGAACAACTTTTCTTCCACAAACGCTGGCTCTGCCTTTCCAATACCAGTAAAAACCAAAGTCTTTGTTGCTCTAACCATATAATTGGACATTATCTCCTTCCTCTGGGTGTAGCAGTGGTACAGCAGTTGAGTGTTGACCCACAATACTCACAATCTGCAAGAACTTCATACAGCTTCCCAAGAGAAAGAAGACCTACCAGATTTCTTTACAATAGTACTGCAAAACAGTTTAATTAAAAAGGTGACGATACCTACTTAGATTTAGGCAGGCTTTTTGCTTTTTCTTAAGTAGATGAGAAAATAAAGCAAGAGGGGAAAAAACCCCAACATAAAAATCACTCCAAACTAGAGCAGAAACTTAAGCAAGTGTGTAGGACCCAAAATGGCACAGCAGACTTGTAATTAATGTTTTAGCATGTCACTACTTTTACTACAACTGCATACAGTATTTCAGTTTCTGTATAATACATGCTTAAGGTTACAAAAAATTGTCTAAATCTGTTTTCAGAACCAATTCTTTAAAAATGCTAAGATCTGTTGCTATTTTGGTCATCTGCTGATTGCTGACAGACCGAACACAGATACAGCTCCTGGTACTAGGCCAAATTTACATTTAATCTGGGGAAAACAAATTCAGCATGGCTTTTTATCTGTATATTGAAGAAAACAGGAGTCAAAGTTTCACTAATCCAAAAACATGCTGAACATGATATGTTGCCATGTTATGAAAGTGGCATTAAGCAACAAGAACCACCCCTAAAATGGAAAAATCTGATTAACTTTTTCGGCTGATCTGAGAAAGAACAAAGTAAATTTGTTATATGCCTTAGATTACTAAATTACATTACTATTTTTAAAGTAAATGGCAACATGATACCTGGCCTTTAAAAACGTAGAGTCCTGGTTTCCTACCTTTGCTCCTCTGTGTAGTGATACTTAAACTGCCACTTTCCTTAGATATGTTTGTGTCTAAATTACATTCATTCCAGTATAAAATACATCCAGTGCATAAAAATGCTGCAAATAAAGGGGAAATGTCTTTATCTAAAGATCTTTTCATGTCTTAAAATGTTTTTATTTAAAGACCATTTTGATCTCCAGTTCTTTCTCATTTTAAGTTCTGCTGCCTAGTTTTAAATTATTTGGAAAAGCATCCACCTCTGCTCCGTCCCACCCCATACAATCCATGACACCTTTCAAACACGCAGCAGAGCTATAACTACATGTTAGCAAGTCTATGAAGACAGATCTTATTTTTTTAAGACAGTAGACACAGTGTTTTTCAGCGCATACTTTTTTGTAGTTAATTCTGTGTTGACATTTTAAGTAACATAACTTCTATTCATATTGAATTAATTCATTTTACATGCACAGTACAGAATATTCCTGCTCTATAACCACCTGCTTATAGAAGAAGTAAATCTAATTTAGGAAACTAATAACTAATAATTAACATTACAAACTCTATCTAGTGTGGTGGCACAACAGTATCGCTTTCAAACTGCAACTGAGCATATTTGCAGCAGAAAAACATTCTCCTGAAATAATCACTTTCTTAAAAATAAATAACTCAGTGCAGTATTACTGAGTACTTAACATGAGCCAGTAAAGCAACAGACAATACCAAGGTGTGTGGGGGAAAGGGAGTCCTACCCTAACACACAGAGCTAAAGCTCTTCTCCAGTCAAGGGCACAGGAAGATACCACATGTCAAATAAATCTTTAAGATACCACATAATTTTAGTTGAAAAATGGGTTTATTACACCTCAGTTTCAGTGCCAGAAGAGTACAAAGTTTCCTATATTTAAAATACAGCATTGTCCTACTCAAGCAATTTAAAATATATTTCCATGATCAGAAACCAAGGGAAAATACCTCAGTTTGGAGTTCACACTGAGATGGATAAAGCTGATCCCTATTAGAGATGTCAGGTTCCATCCAGTAGCTCTTATTTCAAATATGATTGAAATCCATGCATCTCCAGGAAAATACACATGATGCAGAAGGAAGAACAACAGCAGTTTTTCAAGACACATTATGGAAGCAGCATGAGACTCATATAAACTTTAAGGACTATGACAACAGACATTGAAGACCACTTTTGATTTAAGAGGGCCTTCAGTTTTCAGAGGTCTACTGTTTTCCAGATTACATTTATTCTGGACACTACTTTTATTTGAAAGAATGATGCTTGCAGAACACAGCAAATACATCAGCAGAAAGAAAAGAACCAAGACCTCTGAAATTGAAGAACATGGATAAAGATGGAGAAAAAAAAACTCAAAGAAAATCTACACCCATCTGCCAACTGGTGTGTGAGAGGGTCACACTTTTGGGAAACTCTGCATATTGATCAGTTGCTTTCTCACGATGCCATAGGATATATGCAGGTGCTTGCAGCCAGCACTTGATTTTTTTTGCCTCTGACTTCAGTCAGGAGGCCCCTTTCTAAATCTTTAGCTATTTGGACAACTCCACACAGAAATTAGTTGCCATTTTATCAAAGGTAACAAATTGCGACTTAAAACACACAGCACTAAGCCTGAATATCTACAGCTTAGTTACCAGCAGATTGTTACTATTTACAACCCTGCACCACAAATCTAGCTTCAGTTAATTCATTTCAAATGCATCAAGTCAGAACACTTCCATTATATTGCTGTGTGAATACAGGAAAACCCAAACACAACACACAGGTAACATAAGAGCTATTAACTACATTATTCAAGACTCACATCTCCGCTTCAAGAGATAAAACCATTTCATCTCTCCTGTACACTGTACTCATTTTTATCATGATCTTCCACCAGAACTTTGGCAAAAGATACGATGAAAGAGGAGGAAGAGACTCCTGTCTCACACCTACCCAGTCTATTCTCTCCTATAACTTCCTTAGTAGAGCTAAAACAGGTCACATCAGGTATTTGCAATCTGATCACATGAAAACAGCTACTTGGGACTCTTTATCATCTCAGTACTGCTGGATGCACAGTCACTGCAAAGAGTCCCTAGGAGAGATGTGAGCGACTACAAGTCAGGAGCAGAGAGTAGTCAATAAAGGAATCGCATGAAAAGAATCAGCAGAAACCCTCAAGACTTCGGGTATGGGCACTAAGAGAGCAGCAAGCTCCGCACAGCACATCACAGGGGTAGAGCAAGGCACAGGGAGGCCTGGATGCACACTGGCACTAGCAGCTGGCAGCTGCATCAAAAACATCATTAATTCTCCAAAGGAGAAATTACAAAGAAAAGGTATTCAACTTAGAAGCTGGATTTCAGCTAAAAAAAGTAAGTTAGTAACGTTAGTTATGAAGACTTATTAGAAAGCCTGAAACTTTCAAAGGAAGATCTGGAGAAAGCATTTTAAAAACCCCACCACGTCAATGTACAAATAAAGCCACCACAGCCCCTACACCTTAGCCGTCATGTCACAGCCCTGAAACCACGCAGAAACACCACCTCACTTCTGTTTTACAGCCATCTGGTAACACTTTACTGAAAGCCCTAACAACGTTTAGAGTCCGATTCTATTTCCCTGTCATCTGAACTTTGTAAGGAACGGCCCAAGCCGCGACATCCGCGTTCCGTAGAGAGACCGCGCTAGAGCCAAGCCGTGCGCGTCACTGGCACCTGAGGGGAAAGAAACCCAAACACTGCAGTAAAGTTTATTTCTGCAGGGAAACCCCGGCCACGGCAGGCTCAGGCTGTCACCGCCGTCAGCGCCGCGGGCGTAGCGGAGCGGGCGGCGGGGACAGGGACAGGCCACCCCGCCGGAGGGAGAGAGGGAGGCAAGGGACACGCTGCCCGCCCGCTCCCGCCGCTGAACAGCGTCTCGGAAGAGGCTGGGGGACCGGGGCAAAGAGCCGCTGGGGGGCGG
>VZTE01000432.1:1704969-1809604 GCA_013397775.1 Eulacestoma nigropectus | reverse complement strand
TTGTTCTTAATAATAGAAGAGTCATGATTTCTGAGCCTGGTGGGAAGTTGCCATGTTGTCCCTCGGAGGAGTAATATTTCCGGTAACTTTTTGGTATAGTACTATGATGTATCATTCCACAGAGGTGAAGAAAAATGCAAGATTGCTTCACAGGCTTGGAAGAACAGCTGAAGATAAAAACAAACAAACAAAAAAAGTTTATTACTACAGAATATAAAAAGCTGTGCTATTTCATATTCCTGTTTTTCAGATTACAGTGCAGGTAGAGAAGGAGGTATATGTACCAAGCCAGACAAGAGAAAAACCTGTAGAAGCTAAAATTGTAAAAAAATTCCCAGGGCTACCAAATCCCTTGTTTACAACACTTTCCTTGGAAAGAAAATCTAGGGCATCCTTTTGTGCTGACTTTACACAACAGGTATGTGTCATTTTATTGCCTGTATTCACTTGAGTCTAACACACATTTTATAGAAGCAGTCAAACCTGTGATGTATAAATTTTCTCCACTACATTGGTGAGACATTGTAGTTTACTTTAATACATGGTAGGAACATTTAAGCGTGCACAAATTTTAGTATTGTTATTCCAAAGGTGCTATTCTACCTTGTGTTCTCATGCAGCAGTTAAACTTCAGTTTGATCCCTGGGTTTAAGGTTTGAAAAGTTCTTTCCAAACCCTCTAGTGGCACTTTCCCACATCTGGAATTTTTCTCTTGTCTTAGAGATGCCTGACTAATATATTATCATAGGGCTAAGGAAAAAAAAAGCTATTACCAGCCAAAACTGATACTTTAAGATTTTTTTGCAGTAAATACATATGCATGTTCTAAAGAGTAGACAAGAGAAAAAGAACTTGAAAAGAAGCTGCTTCTTCTATCCAGTCTTTGGAATCACTGTCACACTTATTTAGTTATATGTATTTGCTATATTGTTGTTAAAAATAAAATTCAGTTATAAGGTTGTTTTGTCCTTCAGTCTCTATACATAGGACAGCATTTCTGTAGAGATCCCTTCCTAAGCAGATGCCGAGTTCCATGTGTTTATGCCACTGTCACCACTATGGCTAAAGACCTCTTTGAGTTAATCCAAGATGGCTTTTATGCCCATTTTTATTTGTTCAGGGGAGAAAATATAAAATCATAGAGTCATAGCAAAGTTTGGGTTGGGAGGGATCCTTAAGATCATCTAGTTCCAACTCTCTTGCCATGGGCAGGGACATCTTGCACTAGTCCAGGTTGCTCTGAGCTCCATCCAACCTGGCCTTGAACACTTCCAGGGGATGGGGCATCCACAGCTTTTCTGGGCAAACTGTGCCAGTTCCTCATCACCTTCAAAGTAAAGAATTTTCCCCAATAATCAATCTAAATCTACTCTCTTTTACTTTGAATCCATTCCCCATTGTCCTGTCACCCCATGCTCTTGTAAAAAGTCCCTCTCTTTCTTGTGGGCTCCCTTCAGGTACTGGAAGGCTGCAATGATGTCACCCCAAAGCCTTCTCTTCTCCAGGCTAAACAATCCCAATTCTCTCAGCCTTTCCTCATAGGAGATGTGTTCCATCCCGCTGAGCACCTTGGTGGCCTCCTGTGGACTCGCTCCCACAGTTTGATGTCCTTCCTGTGCTGGGACCCCAGAGCTGGAGGCAGCTCTGCAGGTGGGGTCTCAGCAGAGTGGGGCAGAGGGGTAGAATCCCCACCCTCCCCTGCTGCCCACATGATAAAGGAAAATATTTCACAGTTTGGACAGTGGAAACTTTTACAGCATTTTTAATTTATTCTGGAAATGTGAATACAAGGCAAGGTATCACGGGTTGTATGTACTTGTCAACTGACTATTTAAGGCCAAGTATAAGGGGTTAAATTTTATCTCTTGAAGTCAGCCACAAACTCCCATTGAACTATGGCAAGAATGTTTCTCAAATGCAAAAAATTTGTCTTCCTTTGCTTCCCCCCCCACTAGTCAGTTTTCTACAACCATCAATATTAGCAGTAGCAGTTACCTATTAACTTTTTTTACACTCTGAAAATAGGGAACAAAGTTAAAAGAACCCAGAGGAATTTTCACTTGGTCTTTTAAATTGCACGTGTTAATGGGTTGTAAATATTTGCTGTGAAATGGCCCACACCTTTCCTTCAGGCAACCATCGAGCTCCTTCCAGGTGTGTTTAGTGAGCTGCCACTTGCGCTTTGTTGCAGAAATCAGCTCTGGTACTTGTCACTGGGGGAATATTATTACCATTTGAATTTATTTGTACAAGTGTTCTTCAAAGCTGCCTCTACCCAGCATCTGGATAAGTGGCAGATTAAGCATAGCACCCTTTCACAGTTTTTTTGCCCTGTAGTAATTGTGCACAACTTTATTACAAGTGAGTCAGCCACGACGAGGGATGGTTTCATGATACACTTAACCTAGAGTAGGTCGGCACTGAAGAGGAGAACAACAGTGCTTGAGGGCTGTGGGGATGTGCCCCATCCCCAGCTCAACGAGTCTGGGCTCTCACCTGTTTAAACCCAGCTGGGCACCGGCTCTGAATCCCAGAATGGGTCGGGCTGGAAGGGAGCACAGTGGGTCATCTGGTCTTTCCATCACACTTCACCAACTCACCAAGTTTCAGTAAAGAGGTGATTGATGTACTACAGTTATTGAAATTAGGATATGATCAGTGGGTCGTCGGGTCCAACCTCCCTGCTCAAGCAGGGTCATCCCGGAGCACATGGCACAGGATTGTGTCCAGATGATTCTGGAGTATCTCCAGTGAGGGGGCCTCCACACCTTCTCTGGGCAATCTGTTCCAGTGCATGGTCACCTGCACAGTAAAGAAGTTCTTCCTCATGTTCAGGTGGAGCTTCTGTGCAGCAGTTTCTGCGCCGCGTCTCTTGTCCTATTGCTCAGCATTGCCAGGCAGAGAGCCTGGCCCATACTCTTGGCACCCTCCCGTAATATTTATACACATTAAGAGGTCGCCTGTCACTTGTCTCTTCTTGAGGCTGAACAGGCCCCGCTCCCTCAGCCGTTCGTTGTAAGAGATGCTCCTGTCCCTTCATCACCTTCGTTGCCCTCCGCTGGACCCGCGCCAGGAGCTCCGTGTCTCTCCTGTACGGAGGAGCCCAGAACTGCACACAGCACTCCAGATGTGCCTCGCCAGGGCTGAGGAGAGGAGCAGGATCACCTCCTTGACCTGCTGGCAATGCTCTTCCTAATGCACCCCCGGATCCCCTTGTCCTGGTCCGCAAGGGCCCGCCGGACCGGGAAAACCTTCCCGCGGCCACGCCGCCACCCGGGCGGCGCCGGCGCATCCATCGCTCGGCGAGCGGCTGCACCCCCTGGTTGCCGAGGCGGGCCCGCACGCAGCGCCCGGTCCCGGCCCGCGGCGGCGGACGCGGCCTCCCGGCCCCATGGAGGGGGACAAGGTGAGGGGCGGCGGCCGGGCCAGCGGGCAGGGGCGGGGGACAGCGCCGCTGTCTCCTCTGCTGCCCCGAGAACCCCCGCGGCTCTGCTGGGGCCGGGCGGGTCGCCTTGTTTTGTCGGCACGGCGGTGCATCCCCCCCCACCGCAACAGCCTTATCCTTCTCTCAGAGGGATGAGGTTGTACCGGCCGCACGTCCTCCTGCAGCAGGGAATAGGTGGTTAAGGACATACCCGTTGTCTCACATTCTAGATAAAAGTGTGTTTAATAATTGATGCTCCTGTAACCGCTAATTGTCGGGCTTTAGTTCTTCAGGAACACACGTAACTTTTGCATTAAGGTGCTAAATTATTGAACGTTTGTAGAGCTCCAGAATAAAGGAAGCAAAACCACATGCATATGCTGACATCAATTATTGTGTGACATTTTCACTTGAAGAAGTAGCAGTGCCAAATCAGTGAGCTAGTGAGTTGTGATGGAAAAGTTAAACTTTGATCTAAAATTTTTCAGGTGTGTTGCTGTGAGAGTGCCAGAGAGCCGGAGGCAGTGGCAGGGACAGCCACACTGAGGAACCCTCCTTTTGCCACTTCTGTTCTGTCAGTAGTGCTCTTACCTATTTGTGGGCTCTCAAATTGGCAACTCATATTGGAAATAAGAAAGATAAATGTTTACATGTAAAAAATAAATTACTTTGCTCTGGCTTAAAAATTAAAGACAGTGTTTTGTCTTACTGTTCTTTTTTTTCCTTTAGTATCATATTTAATGGAGTTCTTACATAAGTTAAAAACAGTATGTTCTGAAAACCACTTATCTTTCTAGTTGTGAGTGAAGAAACCCCTGCTGATCTCTTTCAAAGTTTATCTAAAGGAACAAGATTTGTTCCATTGCCTGCTTTTTCTTTAGATTAAAGTACAGATTCTTAAATGGTAAAAATTTTCGTAGCACTTTTTGAGTTCAGTAAATCTGTGGCATTTCATGTGAACCGAATGCTCTCATGTGGATGAATTAAGTTAAACCCCGGTGTCATTCAAGTAAATTTTAATCTGGATTTAAATTGGTATATAAGTACTTCTAAATTAGCAGACAGGTGAGAAAGTTCAATAAATCCTTAGAAAGTTTGTTTTAAACATTTTTGTGTGGACATTTACTTACAGAGGAACAGTGGTCTCAATGTTAAGACCTCTGTAAAACAGCTCCTGTTTTTCCTGTTTGTTTATTATACTCCTGAAAAAGCAGAGATTTAAGTGGAAAATCATCATACACAAAATCAACAGGTTCTGGTTACGGAGGGGAGGTGAAAACTGCAGACCCTAGAAAACTGGCAGATCCATATTATGGGGTGCCAGAGAATCACCTTTGAATGTTTACTGCATGCTTTTTGCCTCAGCTTTGAAATAAACCTGAAGCTGCCTTATCTGATGTTGTCTGTTGGTTATGCTGATTTCATGCTATTAACATCATTAGCATTCTTTCTTTGTTTGCTGATACATACCTAAATATTGTCTAAAACCAAAACATGATCGTATGTTAGGGATTTTAAATAGGTTATTGTTTGAGGCTATAGTATAGCATTCTGGTCTCTTCCCATCCATATTGTTTCTTCCATGTTACATTCACACAAGTTCTCTTGAGTTTCATAGGCTTTGATAAAGCTTGACTTAGGAAAATCATCAGCTTTGTTTTTACTTTCTCATCTGACTTTCTGCAGTAGCAAATATTTGCATTCTTTGGTTTTTTGCCTTTTTTAAGTATCAGAAGAAAATAAAACTTAAAAGGCGCTTTCTTTTTCTTACAAATGCTGCCTTCTTGGGACTTCTCATTAACTTTAGATGAAGTTTACGAGTCCTCTATAATCTTCTATAAAATTTAAGTTTGAAAACACAAGACTTTTTTCATGTAGAATAATTTAAAAAAATATATACCGTTAAAATACTGCTTCCATATAATGAATTAACAACAACAAAAAAATGGGCACCATGTGTTTGTTTTCTTCCATCAGTGCAGCTCATCATTGCAATATTTCTCAGTGATTATTTTGTTAATTTTCAGTAGCTTTTGCCAAGTCTCGATTTGAGAATAAGGGTAGCCCGATCACGTCACTTTGGATATAGTCATCATCCTCTAATGAACTAGTTAAAATGTTCAATAGATTAAAATTCCTTCTTTCCCTTAGTCATCTCAAACAATATGATTTTTTTATTTAGTCTTTTCAACAGCAGTGAAGCAGCCAAGTGCAGGAGCTCTGCAAATGACGATAGAAGAAATAGAACCTATTTTACTAGGGAGCACTCTAGTGAAACAGTCTTCTTGTGTACTTTGTACACAAGTCATCTTGTGTACATCAACTTTCAAGGTTGATGAGTTTCATTATCTTTTTGCTTTTTACCTTCAGTGCTACATACAAATATTTCATGTGCAGTCAACTTACACATGTAGTCTGAGCTTCAGGCTTCTTCCAGGTCCAGTCAGGTGAGATTTACTGTAAATAGATGTTAGAGCTAAATAAAATTACTGTTTGCATGATCCTTTTAATGATACTTGCCATATGCACCTTGATCCTTTCCTTAGGAATATGATTGTTAAATGATTTACTTCTTCCTGCAAATTGGTTACTCAGTCTTTTCTGCATTTTCTTTTCTAGAGAAGAACCAAAGAAGATACTTGGAAAGCAGAAGAACTTAGGAAACATCTTAAGGTGATTTTATTTTATTTCTGCTAGTCTTGATGTTAAGTTACCTTACAGCACTAGAATTTATTGATGGTCTAAACATAAAGAGTTGACTATTTGTTCTACAAGCCACTCTACCTTGTGGGATCTGTAGTAACTCTTTAACACTTTCTTATGCAGCAGACAGTTTAAATCTGCATCATGGAATACAAATGGTACAGAGCTTTAATGTGTAGCTGCTGAGTTCCTTGTCACAACTGACTTCTGGAATCTCTCCAGTCCAAGGTTATCCAGAGGCTGGCCCACTCAGCTGTTTACTGTACAAATTTCTAAATTAGGTAAATGGAAATAATACATTGTTATAGTAATCACACAGCAGTCAATGGGGTCTGATTTGCTGGCCACCCAAATCCAAGTGACAGCTCTGCTTTATATATACTTATTCACTTTCCTACTTGTATATTATCTATCGAATTTATTATCATCATCTGTCATGTTTGTCATGTGTTTTTAAACTGGTTAATTACATTATCCCTGGTCCAATAGGCATTCAGGCTCCAGTCAGCTATATCATTGATACTCATGTTAGGTTTGTGTTGTATTTTTTAAAAGCTGTTTTCTATCTTATTATTCCATTTATTAATTCTTTTTACAATAAGCACAGACAGAATGTTAGTATTTACAAATTAAGCCTGTCAGCATTTTAACAGGGCTTGGGAAATTAAATACACATTTAATAATCCAGCAGGTTTTTTTTTCTCGTGAATATACTCTTATCAAAATAGTTTATTATCATGAATTATAATGATACATTTTTTATTTTATTTCAGGCATCACTACCAGATAGTCAAAATGAAGACCAAAAACACAGAGAAAAGAAACTGCAGAGAGATAGGACTGTTCATGACATAGACACTGACAGACATGAACGCAAAGACAGAGAGAAGAGCAAGGAAAGAACAAGAGAGAGAGAAAGGTTTAAATCTAGTGAAAGGGACAGGGATAAAAGGAGAGAGAGAGAAAGAGAAAAAGAACACCAGAGAGGAGACCGAGAAAGATACAAAGATAAGGTTCAAGAATCACGTTTGGAGAAGGGGAGCAGTGTACTAAAGCATAAAGACAAGGAGACTGATAGAGAACAAGATAAAAAGTACAAGACAAATGAGATAAAGCAAATAGATCCACAAAATCATCTGAAATCATTTGAAGGAAGAGATGCAGAACATCACAGAAGAGAAATCAGGCATCGTTTGGGTAAGTGACTTTGGGTGGTTGTTGTTGTACTTGGAAATATTTGCTATTTAGACAGGAATACTCTGAAACCATACCCCATCTGTGCAGAGGATAAAACAGGCAGGTGTGAGTACCTGCTAGCATGTGTATCCTTATGGAATGTTGTGGTAATCTACTTTTATTTTGGTGCTTTTAAAAAAATTGATGCTTGTTTCCCTTCCTCTGACGGGAGGATGAATGTCACTGGTTTTGTTGGTCAGTGCCTAGACACTCTCTACTGAGTGATCCATTCACTTGCAGGGTGGTTACTGAAATCAGGAGCATGTGTCATTACTCTTACTATTACACAAGACTGGGGGGATTCATTCGGAGAGAAGGAGTAACCAGCTTTGGAGAGAGAATTTCTATGGAATTCCTTTTCAGAAAGCTCTTATGTTAGAGAAAACATGTCACTGAAATTCTGTTTTCTACATGCTAGATTTAATTGTGTACAGAGTTTAAGTATTATAAAATTTGTTCCCTAATTTATACATCTGTTTTCTAGAGGAGGAAAAAGCAAGAACTGAGGAGCGAGAAAGAAGACATAAAGCACAGAAGGTAAAGGAAGGGAAATTAGTGAAGTGTTTCCGTAACTGAATAAGATAAAATTGTAGAATAATGAAGAAACTGGATCAGACTGCAGCTCCCAAGAAATCCAAGGGATGCGTAGATATTAAGATGATGACAAGTGTACAAAACACAAACAAAATGTATTTCAGCTACCCTATTTTAAGGACATATTTCATTTTTTTTTTTTAAGTAAACATGAAATCAAATTTTCATAGCAAACAATGCTTCATTTTGGTACAGCAACATCTAAAGTTTCCATCTGTTATTTATGCCTTTATTACAAGGGTAATTGATGAGTGTACATCCTACTTTAGACCACCTAGTAGACAAGAATTAATTTTTTGTGTGAAGAACATAAAATCCAAAGCATTTTCTGTAGCAAAGTGCCCAGTCTTGGAAGAAATACCAAAATCTCAAGTGCAGTCATAATTTGAAACTTGTTATCGCAGGAAATGAAAAAAAAAAATGCCGGAAGATTCATGTGACAGAAAGTCTTAAGTACTTAAAATTCAATCATTTTAATGATCAAAAATGGATAGATTTGTGAAGATAGAACAGTCTTGGAGAACTTTTTAACCCTTTAGTATTATTTTCTTCTTTGCAGGATAATGATGTAAGAAAGAAAATTGAGAAAGTTTTAGCCTACAAAGTTGAAGAAGGTGAACGTGTACACAAGTTAGAGAAACATCACGAGTTGGATAAAGAGAGAGAAAGACGACACAGAGAAAAAAAAGAACATTCCGTTGGGACAGAAAAAGAGAGGCTTTCTAAAGAGAAAAGTCATAAACATCATGGAAGGGAAGAGGAAGAAAAACATAAATCAAAGAGATCTAAAGAAAAATCTTCTCATGGAGACAGAGAAGGGCCAGTAGCAGAAGCTAATGAGAGACTAAAAAGTAGAGAAAATGAAAGAAAGAAGCATGATCTAAGGGTAGGTTTTGTTAAAATATTACCTTATCACTTACTTTAATCATTGATACATTGTGCTAGGGGAATGATAAAAATACTAGGATTTAGAGGCAACATTTTCTGAAATTTGAGGCTGAAGTGGTGGGTGAAAACACTGCATCTACATTTAAGTCTGCTAATTCAGAATTGATTCCTTCCATAAAATTTAAACAAAAAAAATGACTATATGTTAGAAACGTCTTTTATTCATAAAATTCTTTCTTGCTATGACTTCTGAAATTTTTGCAAACACTTTGAAGTGAAGATGTCATAAGGCTTGAGGTCCATTAAATTGTATTGGCTGCCTTTAGAGGAAAAAGTATGATTTTAATAGAAGCTGCTTTTATGTTGTCTATGAAGGGAGCACAGCTATCCAGCTCATAAGTAGGTACATGAATATAGACCCTTTATATTTATGGGGTTTGCCTCTACTTCTGAAGCCATAGAATATCTGTTATGTTTCTAATATGGAGCATGATGTTATATCTAGAGACTTAATCAAAACTTTGTCATTTTTTACTGATTTTTATATTATAAAAATTCATTCTACAAGAATGAGAGAAGGATTATCTAGTAATATGTAGCTCTTGAAATAAGTTGTATGGAACGTAGAACAGTTGAGATGGTCTAGGGTAGTTTCTTCTGCTGCCTAAAGAGTGAAGATGTACAAAATAAATAAAATTTCAGAAATATATTTTCTAGTGAAAATACCAGTCATCTTCAGTGTAGAGGCCCTCTATGAGTGATTCCTGTAACTGACTTTCAGCAGCAGGCAGCAGAAGTCTGTCAGGGGCTTGCTCAAGGTTTGACTTCCTTGGAAATTTACTCAGGTAGAGAACACACACTGATGCTTCTGTCCCAGTTTTCTGAAGTTCATGGATAGAGACAAACACCTTTATCTTAAACAACCTATTGAACACATTTCCAAACTTAGGCAAATGGTCATAACATGGAATTTAAGAGTCAAGTCCCTCTATTGGGAATTAAAAACGCCTGAGACTGTTCTTTGTCCCTGGGTCCAGTTTGTGTGAATTGTTGCAGTACATACTGTTAAAATCTCTTTCTTTGGAACAGGCTGGCCACAGCCTCTCAAGGTCAGACCGTAGCCCCTGCCAGTTTTTCAGAACATCTTACAAGCAGTGACTGAGATAAAAAATAGTCTGTAATTGAAACAGCTCGTTAGTAACCTTTCTTACTGTAGTACTTACAGTACTACTAATACAGGGTCATATCCATATTCCCTCCCAGCATTTCTGACTCATGAATATTGTGACTTCTTTTACAGAACAGTGAATACAAAAAGGAGGAGAGGATTCAAGAAGAAATGAGCCATCAGCTTGTAAGGTAAATTCAGAGATTTAAAATAATTATAATCTAGATGGTGTCTACTAAGATTCAGTCACCACCAAACCAATAAGCATAAATTCTTAATCTCACATATCTGGGGTTAATATAATTCTTTTTCATAGGCCCAATACAATGGCAATTAAAAAAAACCTCTGTGTTACCTCTAAGGTGATTCAGATAAAAATGTATATATTTGTATTCCACTAATTATTTTTCTACACCTAATAGCAAGAGATATTTTGCAGTCCTTGTAAACTACATTTATACTAATCTGGGCACTTAGTTTGGGAGACAGAAATTCTGTATTTTAACACCTGGAAATTCACTATGCAGTCATGTGGACACATGTAAGTTTCATGATGAACTACATAGGACTCTCTTATGCTGTGTCAGCAGTGCTGAAGATTCAGGCAGTGTTTTGAAGCTGTTGCTGCTGGGGTTGTGACCGAGTCATTGTTTGTACATAGCTGGGAAAGAAGAGTTTAGACATTCCTGAATGGCAAGGAAGGCAATATGGTTCAGTGAGATATCCTGAAACCCTGGTTCAGCTTCAAGCACTGTTAATCTTGAATCAGTCTTGATTTATTATAACAGGATCCAGCCAAATTTTAGTTTTTATTGTTGCCTTGTCCTATGTTTTATCAATCCTAATAGCAGTATATGCAAATACTCACTTAAGAAGTAAAAATATTCTCTTCTTGAAGTCTGATACTTTCTATTTATAAAATAATCAAATAGATTATTAAGGAGCAAAGCTTGTTGTTGATTTGCTCCTGCTTTCTGACTCCAGATTGTATTGTCTTCATAAAAAAGACCCCTGAATGAAAAAACAGATTTGAAATCAGTCTTTGATTTATAGCTTTTGAGCATATTGCACCAACCTGATCTTGATCTCTGGTTTGCTGCAGATATTAATACAAGCAATAAATGTGTGGGTTTAATAATTTTTTTTCCCTCACTACTTTTTCTTGCCTTTTGATGCAATTATAGGTGTTAAATTTGGACAAAGTTTCTGAATTCTTTGCAGGTTAATCACTTGGTGGTTTCGTTATCCTTTTGTATCATAGAGATCTATACAAATACTTGTGGAAATATTTCAGTTAATTGGAAATTTACAACTGTTTTTTCCTTTTCAGGAAAAAAGACTTTTTTTTTTTCTGAAACAAACAAAATCCCCAGAAAACAAAACTGAAACAGAACTGCTTTCTTATGAGTCAACCAATGAAATTGTTATTCTCTTTTTGAATAGGACTGTAAAAGATAAAGGAAAACTCATTGAAAAAGAGGAGACAGACACAAGACAAGAGGTAAAACTAAGGAAGAGGAAATTGTTTTTATATTTTGAAATTATTTAAGTTATTTTAATATTTTTAAATGGACAGGTGCAGATAGAATCAAATTTTCAGCGAGTCTGAGGCTGTATAGGCTTGGGTTTGTTTGGAACAGTCTGTGCAGATACAGGCAAATTTTACCATAAAAATTTTTAAAAGTTTTGTGATATTTTCAACGGTTTGATTCAGCTCATCTTTAAGTGCGGATTGTCTGCGGTGAGGACCTAAATTTCATTTGTAGTTTGTGGAGAGAAATAGGTAGTTGAGTCCTTTTATATTTGGTTTCCTTTTCCATTATCTTCTCTGTCTTCATTGGCAGTAGGAGGCAACCTAGGAGGGTGAAATCCCTTCTTAAGACCTGACTCAACAAGGAGAATTAAATCAAATTCCAGGGATTTGCATTTTATGCTGTTGATTTTTTTTGGTGTATTTTTTGCTTAAAATGCCATAGTCTTCCAGGTATTCCAGAATGACTTCCTAATCTTGCCTTGCATTGACAATATATATATTTTCTCTTTAAAGTAGGAACCCAGAGAACTACTGACAGGTGGAGGTTTTTAGTGTGTAAAACCTGCATGTGTAGCAGATGCAAGGTTATAAACATTTGTGTTATTAATAAAGCTGCCAGCTCTGTAGGCATTTCCTGAGGTGGTCATAGTAAGGTAATAAAGACTACAAAGTAGCCTTATAGCTAATAAAGACTCATCGTTGTGAGTGTATTACTAGAGGTGTCTGACTAACAGAATAAGGATTTTAAAAAAAATTCTATGAATTATAATATATGAATTAGTTACTGCTGAGTACCTGCAACCTTGTAGGTAGAACAAATTAGAGAAATTTCTCACAACCTAAGTTATGCTGGGGGACTCAATCTGTTAATAAAATAGTGCAAATGTTGAAATCAGGAAAGCAGAGACATGGATACAGCAGGAGAATAAGATAATTTTTATATGTAAGTAATTTTGCTAACATTGAATCCTCTACTTTATTTACATGGAATAAGACTTATGGTATCCCTGCAATAACTTCAAATAAATTTCCTTTCTCTAAATTTTTAATTTGATTAAAATAATGCCATTTACTTATGCCAACTTCTCTGGTTTCAACATTTGCAATATTTTATTAGCAGATTGAGTCCCCCAATGTAACTTGGGTTAGGGATAATTTTGTGTAGTCCTCAAAAGGGTAGAGCAGTCTTATTTTGTTGTTACACCGTCATTGAAATTATAGGCAACACAGTTGTTTTTATGTCTTTTCCAGTAAAAATACTGGTAGAAAAATAATTGGTCTTCCCAAGATACGGTTGAATTCTGATTTTTTTCCTGTACTATTAATTTCAGTAATTATCACTTGATGATACACTTTTATTTATCTGTATAAACTATGTGCTGTGTGTTTGCTTGACAATGTAGAAATAGTTGAGAAAAACAACTATTAATATATTTTATTCTAAGATTTGGCAGATAAGATATTTTTTTGGTAAGATTATTTAACAGTTTCATTTATTTTTCTCATTTAGGAAGTGAAGGATACACACATGTCTAATCCAGACACAGGACTTGATGATTTTTCACCAAATTATGAAGATGACTTTGAAGTAAGCGAAAGTGTACAGTTGTCTGTCTGAAGTAATTCTTAAGTATCAAAATAGAGAATAACTTTGTTCACAGAAGTAAACAGGATGTTACGTGGTTTTTAGGGTTTTTTTGGTGACAGGGGACCTTAACTTGTCTAACAGTAGATAGTGAGTAATTAAAATGTTATGTAGAAACTCTCTCCTATGTATTTAGTTAGTTCTCATCAGAGGCTGGGAACCAACTTTTCTTTTTGAGTTGAAGTGTTCACAAAATGCTTTCTCTGCCTTTCTGGATTTCAATTACTTAAATGACTTTCTGTGAAAACTGATTAAATGATCAGAGCTAATAATTTCAGCTAAAAAATAAAAAAAAAGCCTGTTTGTTTATCATTGCAAAAATATCAGAGGGAAAAGGTATTGACACACAGCCTTCACTTCACTGATTTGTTTAATTGAACTCCCTACTTTATAGCTCTCTTTTGTCTACTTAAAAGTTACTAGGATACAAGAGTGTATTGCATGTGCTTTCACTGTGAGCTGAACTAGAATCATCTTTGTTCAGTGAGGATAGCATTCATCTCCACTTGTGTCAGGAGTGATGATTTCCACTGTTGACCTGGTCACTGTAGTAGCCCTTTGCCATTCAATGAAGAGAAATGAGCACATTTAAAACTTGTTCATTTCGTATTTATTAGGTGATTATTTTAGCATGACATGAATTGTCTTAGTTTAGAGAATTTGTTAAAGTTTGACCCTTAGGCATGGACAAGGAGTGTGGTGGTTTAGTAAATGTGAGCCTGCCATTAAAGGACAGCTTGAATTAAAACTGTCAAATAAACAACTTCATACATCCCTGAAGCATTTATGCCACCAAACACTGTTATTTTATCTTTTTAAAGAACACTTAATTCACTGAAACATACAGTATCTACTTTAGGATGTTAAATAAAAAAACTATTTTGGGCACTGTAGAACAAGACTGAGATTATCTTCTCTTGATTAAAATTACTGCACAATCAAGAGATGCCATTTTCTTTCCATCAGTCACTTTAGAATGCTTTTCAGTCAGAGGATTTATAGCCATCTGTACGAGGTTTTTATTTTAATACCGTTTTATAGTTTCTGTAAAAGATCTAAAAAAGACATCTATAGTCCGTGTTTACTAAGTATTGAAAGTTCTGTTACTTTCAAAGGACTATGAAGATGATTTTGAAGATGATGAAGACAAAAGTGAGGAAGAAAGAGATGCAGAAGAAAACCAAAGAGAGGTTCCATTTTCCAGAACATCAGAAATTGAAGAAATTCAAAGAGCAATTACTGCAGAAAATGATCGAATATTTACTCCACTGCCAAAGAAACTGGAAAATGAAAAAAAGGAACCAGTCATGGGTATGTGACTAGATACCCGTCTTTTTTTATTGAATGTATGAGTAACACATAGAACTTACAAGTCAGCAGGCCACCTTTTCTAGAAGTCTGCCTAAAGGCCAAAATCTGGTCTTCTGGATGAGTCATGTAGGTTTGTGGGTAAGCACTGTAACGTCCACATTACTAAATGATTCATAGGCATTACTGATCATTTAAAATGTGAGATATAAAAATGTACAGACTGACATTTAATACATCTTATTTTGGGTAAGAGGAGCATATGAGAGTCTGGATTTTGAAAACTTGAGGAGTGCTGGAACAGTTTGGGGCTTCTGCTGGCATTAAATTCACCTTTTTCTTTTAAGCAAATTTGAAGCAACTCTTCTGGGAGGGAATGCAAGAGAAATATCAATACTACTCAAATCTATAGCACTTTATCACTTCTAAATGCAGGCTCTTTTTGAAATGTTGCCTGGCATTCAGTTGATCTGATACCTGTGAGTGCCAGAGTTACTTATTTAACTGCAGTTGTGGTTCTTCTTTGCAGCCTGCACTGAAGTGAGCAGGCATCTAGAATCATTCTGCAAAAGAATATTTAATAGCTTTTTAGTCTGGTCCATACAAAGTTAGTACAGTCATGGAAGAATAGCATGGAATTTCCGTAAGTCTTTACAGAATCTCTTAAAGGTCTTTTCTAACGTAGAAGAGTCTCTGATTCAGTCAATAGATTTTCAGATAATGGTCATTGCAGTCAGAACCAGTATACTGTAATGTAAATTTCTTCTTGCAGAAGATTTATGCAATTATTATTTTTTTAATGAACAATACAGAATCAATAAAGATTTTTAAATTTCAAAATTGTAGCACTTGTTGCTTTATTCTTAATTACATAACACATTCTTTTTTTGATGAACTTTGATCTCGTTTGCTTCAAATGGTGGTTGATCAGTCTGGTAATTATTTTTATAAGTGTAGAAGCATTTTACAAGTATTGCCTAAAAAGGCAGTTGTCCTTTGAGGAAGTGAAGCACCATTAGTTCTGACTGGAAGTTGGATCTTAAGGTCAATTAGCTACAACCTAGCCAGAAAGGGAGTAAGATAAATGTGACATCAGTTGTTGTAATTGGTCTCTTAACTGTGGCTTTTTAAGGAGCAGGTTTCAATGTTTCCTTGTTCATCCAAGGACATTTGTTAAGCCTGTGTTGATGAAGTCCTCCACTACCTGTAGTGATGAATTCTTACTCAGAGGTGTAGCGTGCACATGGTGAAGTCTGTGTGACTTCAATACAAATTTTAGAATTGATCATAGAGCTTTTTACTGTACACAGGGGGACAAGAGACCTGCTGATCACAAGAGGAAGAGGCACTTACTGCATCATAGTCTTCTAAAGTAAAAATTACAATGGTTAGTAATTTTGAATTGATTGATTGATAAAGAAGCATTGTAAGGGCCATATGCTGGCCCATTACTGAAGTTAAACTCATTGTACTGAAAATGGTGATAGGGCACTTTGTGTAACATGTGTACCAGTAACTTTTAGTAGCTGTGTTGTAACAAATCTTCTGCTTTTTAGACTTACTGCTTAACATTTTCATGCACTTTTGAGTGTGAACTGTAACACTGTGTTTTACATTATCACAGAAAGGCAAGATTCTTCTGTCAGAAGCTCTTTTTGTGGAATATTCATGGATTTCCAAATGGCAAACCAACGACAAAGCAGCCGAAGTATGGCCAGTAAGCAGAAGTAAGCGTATTTTAAATAATCCACACAAAATGGCAGCTCACTATGTGAGATGTAGTTCTCTTCATTATATTTGAAATATGTGAAGTTTATAAACTTGGGCCTTATGGAATCAAATATTTTGTTAACTAGCAGTAATTAGTTCTTAAGTAAATATAATTTACAGGTATTGCTACATGTCATTTTAAAAGAGAAATGTATCTATATATCGGTTTATGTGCATCATTTTATTACAGAATGAGTTGCCAGGATTGTAATTTCTTTGTATAATGCTTCAGTCACTAAATTAGGTATTGACTTAAAGTACTAAAGAGCAAGCCGTTTAGCTACCATCAAGTCTCTGCAGAATTGTAATTTTTTGAAGTAATCAAGAATATATGGTGCGTGTAGTTGCCAAAACAGCACGTTCCTTTTCAGGGATACTGTCAATTACTGTAAAAATATGTTATTGCTGATCTAAAATTGATCTAGATTTGAGATACCTAAGACATCTCCGTATTTTAAAGAAACAAATTGATGCCTTCTTTTTGTGGAACTTGCCAGGAGCTCTAGGTTTGTCTGAAGTACTGTATCTATCTCCAATTCTCTGTTACAATGCTTGGAGGCATAAAGCAAGATTATTAAATGTTATTGTTAATACTAGATTCCACTGTTTCATGGCTGCACATCAGTGGCTAATCTTCACATAAGGGAGATTATATTGTCTAAGGTATTTCATTCACATTGCCTAAAATTTTATGCTCAAATTTTTACACAAGTTCATTGTCTAGGTTTCCCCTCTAGACAGTGGAGACAAATTAAGAAACTCAGGAAGACATCTCTGAAGAATTGCCTTCTGGAATATTTGTCAGCCTCTGCTGATTACGTACCATGACTGATCATGACTATGTTAATAACTCTGTGTGCATGCTAACAACATACACAGCCTGTGAAGATAACAAGCATTTTCATGGCAAGAGAAAGGGGTTGTGGAATTTAATGCTGTGATAATACATTAGTACCAGTAAACAGACTGAAAGCATCTCATAAATGAGTTGTGGCACTTGGGAATTGTAAATTATAAACATAAGTTTATTAGTTTATTTTAAGGATTTGTCTCCATGTACTATTAAGATTTGTAACTAGTAGGAAACTTTCATATGTTTGAGTTAGATCTCAGCAGTCTATGCCCATGTTTGTGAAGAGGTGATATATTAGGAAGCTCGAGTTAAAATAAAATGTGAGTAAGAATATGCAATAGATATCATCAAGTAGCAAAAAGATGTGAAAATTGTCCTTATGCATGAAGAAAAATTCACCTTAAAATACTGATGAAATTCCAAGCTCTTGTTGATCTAGTCCTTTCCTTTTTCAAATACCATCTTTCTGAGAAGAAGCCATAACTAGGATATGCATCTGCAAGACTGTTTATTGTGGAATTGCTACAGATCCATAATTGTATCTGGTTTGTATTTATATATCACTTTTAAGTACATTAAAAAAACCTGCAAGTGCAAGAGAGAGAAAGGGAGATTGCAAAAATTGTCTCATTTTCAAAGACTGTACTACAGCAAGAGCCTGGAATTGACTTGTAAGCAGACATCTCTATGTAATTCAAGCAGTTCACTCTTAAAATGAAATATCTTAACAGCTTTATGGCATTAAAGCAGATAGATAGTTGTGTGAATTTTGACAAAGACTGTCAGTCTTTTCATATCCACACATCCATACAAGTAGAATGATAAGAATCTCTTTGTAGCTGATGATAATAAGTAATATCACGGTTTCTTAGCTGACAAAGTAAGATACAGTATATGAAGGTAGGCTAGTTTTCCAATTAAGAATCAAAAGATAGATTTATTTGTGAGCAAAAATGAAAAAATTAAGCTAGGCAGAAAATAAAAGAATTGAGGGAAGATGGATAAGACAGTTAAGTTACGTTTTATCATTCCAACAGGGGAATTTAGAGAGATTTGGCATTTCATAGGACAAAGAGACTCAACTATCTCAAATCCTGTACAATATCCTAATCTTACTCCAGACAAAAAAATGCAGGTGGAAAAATACACATCTTCCTCAATCTCAAGTACTCATTTCCATACAGTTTAGACCAAGTCCAATTGTCCAGTAACTGATGATTTTTTTTGAGGCCTTGTGTTAGGCCAAGAGGTCAGCATCCGTGTCCACAGGTTATGAATCTGCAGTACATTAATTACATGTATATATTTAAAATATATTTTAGGATTGCTGCTGTTGTTTGTTTCCTTAGTGATGTAAAGAGGTACAAGTTCAGTCTATTTCATATGTCTAACGAAGCTATGACATTACAGAAGGTCTTTATAAAGCGTGTTCACATAGCAGGGATGTGAGTTAATAAAATGAATTTAGGAGAATTATCCACTGTCCTAACTATAGAAGAAAGAGACATTCATCTGTTACCTCACAGAACAGCTTTGGAATACTTAGGCAAGTTGATCTGCTGAACTTTTGATAGTTTGGATTTTGTAATAAATCATGTTAAGTTTGCCATTTGCAATTAGTATTGCATTTTCTAATATGATCATTATCTCCACATAACATTACATGGGCACTCATAATGGTATTATATGTACTTCTATTGATATATTTTTATCTGCTAATTAATTTTGGCACAACTTCAATTCACATAGATTAAAGGATTGTTAGATCTCTGGTACTATACAACATCAGATTGCTGGTTTTTAGGAATACCAAATGCTTGGTCTTAACCATTTTTGTGTTTCTCTCTTGTAATTCATCCTAAAGAAAACGGAGCTCAGAACTTCTCCCACTGATTGACCTGGATTTCTCAGTTAGTTTTTCATTACTGGATTTGCCCCCTGTCAATGAGTACGACATGTATATCAGGAATTTTGGTAAAATGAATACTAAGCAGGTGCGTAACAAATACACAGTAATATTTAAATCCTCAGAGTGCTGATTCTCCTTCTGGAAAATAATTTTCCTTAAAAAATAAAGTTGCTAAAGCTACCAGGACATAAAGTAATAAATTAATAATATTCACCTCTAAACCTCAATTACCATAAAGCAATGATCCCAAAACTTTTGGCCAGACAGGCCATTTCCTTTCTGTATTAGAAGACGGCTCTCATTTTCCTTCCCCATTTTCAAAAGGCTTTCTGTCTGTCTGTGGCTCACTGTCCTCAAATATGCTGTTTGGTGTTTACACATCATGGAAGACATTCTGTATTTTTGCAATATTATTTATTTAGCACTCTGATGTGGAATGTGGTAAAATGTGCATGCACAAGATAGTGACAGTGTGTCAGTATGCTCAGGTCTGAATTTACAAACAGAAAAGGTTGAGCTTCAAATTTCAGTTTTAAAATTACTAAGTTCTATTGAGTTATGTGCTGTCATTCTTAGCTGTGTTACCTATATATTGATAATTTTATCTTTCTACTTTAGGCATATGTTCAGTGTAATGAGGACAATCTTGATAGAGACATTCAGACTGAGGAAGTTGAGACATTGGAGAAATGGACACAGCATCCAGGAGAAAGTGCTCTTGTCTCTGGAGGTGAAGAACATTTTAATCTTATTCACTTATGGATGAGTGCATATCATGTAAGCTTTCTCTTTGGTATCCATTACTTGTGAGAATCTGTAGAGTGGCAGCCTGCATTGATAGCAAGCTGACATAGGCACTCTGAATCCTCATGTGGAGGGTATGAAAAATAAGTGGCAGAAATAGTTTTTCCTTCTGGCTTGATGTTTCTGTTGGCAGCAAAAATGAGTCTCCAACAGATCTTGTTCTTCAGCGCTGTTATTTCTGCTGAAGATAAGTTGATTCCTGCCACTCTGCTCTTGCTTAAAAATTAAATTGTCCTTACACTTTTTTTAACTGATTCCCTTTTGAAGCTTCAAGTTTGGTCTTTTTTTTCTGTTTTTCATAGGTCCCATAAACAGCCAGGATACATCGGTGAATGGAGCTCCAACACCTAAAATTGATTCTCAAAGATTAGCGAATTTTCTCCGGTCTGCTTGCCAGGTACACTTACATCCTTATTATCCCTTATGAGCTGTGTGCATAAATATATAGTGTGATAGACCACTTACAGTTCTTGTTCTGACTAATTTAAATAAATTACTTAAATAATACTTGTTACCGAAGAGAATAATCTCTCTGCAAAGGAATGAAATCAGAGCTGCGCAACTTTTATGTCTGTAAAACTGTATTTGCAGAGTTACAAAATTAACAAGACAGTTGATAAAGGTTTATGAAATTAATCCACGTAACTCTAGAATCCTATGAATAGCAAAGCTGAAAGATAAGATGACCCTTTTATTCCTATAAATTTAATTATGTTTGAAAGGTGATTGCTGTTTTGCTAGAGGAAGATCAAGTTGCAACACAACCCAGGAAACTAAGATCTCGACAAACCAGTCTGTCTATTAGTGATAGCTGTTTCCAGTTAAATACTAACCAGCCATTCCTCCATGGTAAGGGAACTTTATTCTACACCTTTTAGTGTACAGAGTGAACTCTTCTTTCTTATGCAAACTACCATGTTCTTTGTCATTACTGTGCAAACAGCACATATCAGGATATACAGATGATGTAAACCTCACTTTTCTTTTAAGTGCATTAAACTTGGTGGAACTCTGTGCAGATTGGTTTCACATAGGGAACGTCAGAGCATCTTACAAGAAATATATTCCATCTATTCCTACTAGAAAAGCCAGCAATTAACATGATATGTGTAATTTCTTGACCCTGTTGTTGAAGGGCCATCCCAACGGGTGTAATTTTGTTTGGGCTCTCTATGCTGACAGTAAAGCCAAAAGTTACAAATAAAGGCAGGTTATTAAACAGGGACAGTGTAGCCTAATATATTTGAAAAGCAATTTTATCTTCTCCATATAAACAGTAGCTGTTCAGATGAAAAGTCAAAAATAGAGCATCTGTAATTATGTTAGGAAGGCCTATGGTAACACAGAACCCTATGTCATCTAACATGAACACATGAGATGAACCAAAAAAAGCCTGGCCTGTGCTGTTTCCTGTTTGAGACTCAGTTTAATTTTCAGTATATATACTGACATCAAATCGGATTGGCTTGCTTATGCCCAGAACAATTATTCTATTAATTTCCTGGCTCTCTTCCTTTTTGCTTTCTACTTCTAATATTTGGGATGCCTTCTTTAGTCCCCCCTATTTTATTGTATAGTTTCAAAAGCAACACAGTGTTAATGGAAATATTCTTCATAATTGAATCTTAGTTTCTTTGTTTGTTGCCATAGCAGCTAAATGTGCTTTTCCATCTGCAGTGAGTTTGCTTTTTCATTTATTGCTTTTCTTTCTTGACTTTTTTTAATGGTTTAGACCGAAAAATACCCTGCTTATATGTCTCTCAAGTTCAGAGGCAGGCACTACTTTCTGTTCATGGATTACCTGAAAAGGCAGGTGTTGGTTTGCTGAGCAGAAAGAGCCTCATATGTGTTTGGAACATCTGGCAGCCCTCCAGTCCTCAGAAAGTTTTAATATGTGATTCAGAGGTATGCTTTAATAACATTGCATATTTGCCCATAAATTAAAAGACTTTATTTGAAGATTTTGTTTTTATTTGGGGTCTTTTTTTTGTCCTGCTGCAAAATATGCCATCTTACATCTTTTGAGAAACACATTTGAGCCTAGTGAACAAAGCACTATTCTCATTCTATTTTGTGCTTCAGAACTAGATTGCAGTGATGGTCATGGTTTTGGTGGTTGTTTTGATGGTTTAGTTTTGACTCTATTTCATGGTTGAAGAGTGAATGGAAGTAAAACATGTGGTTCAGATGTTGTTAGGACTTCTCTCTACACATCATTCTCATGACTCCAGCTTTGTGGCAGTAGATGCTGATTACACAACAATTGTTTTGAAAAGGGAAGGCCTCCTTCCTTTTTAAAATAGATTGCCCTTCTGCCATAAACACATGTAATCTCTGTTTTCTGGGTTTACATGCTCACAAACTTATTTCAGGCTCATCAAATCATTGACCTTTATCATAATACCAACCCTGCATATTTTTACTGTTTGACAGGTGATGTGTTGCTGCTTTAGTCCCAGTAAAGCAACATTAGTTTTTGCTGGAACAGCAGATGGTTCATTGTTGGTGTGGGATCTTCGAGAAGACTCAAGAATGCACCCTCGTATGATGATCAGTGAAACTGAGTGGACATTTAGAGTTCCCACATTTTCCACGGGTGAGTATCTGTGCATCCCGGTCAGTTACTTTGTGCACAGTGAAATTGTCACCTAAGTCTTGATGCTTCTGTAATGTTCATGCAAGATATCCTAGAGTGAAGAGTAACATACAGCAATAGTTCTGTAAATAATCATAATATTTCAAAACAACTCCTTCTTTATGTGTTTTTCCCTTTTGGTGTGTGTGTGCAGGTGCTACCATTTCACAGGACCATGTCGTGATAGGACAAGGGGGAATGACCATAATCTGAAGGAGGGTAGGCTTAGGTTAGTTATTAGGAAGACATTTTTTCCTGTGAGGGTGGTGAGGCACGGGAACAGCTTGGCCAGAGAAACTGTGGATGCCCCATCCCTGGAATTGTTCAAGGCCAGGCTGGATGGGGCTCTGAGCAACCTGGTCCAGTGGAAGGTGTCCCTGCCCATAGCAGGGGGTTGGAACAAGATGATCTTTAAGATCCCTTCCAATCCAAACCATTCTATGATTTTCTGATTTAACTTTGGCTGTGGTACTATTATTTTTCTAAAACACCCCACTACACACATTCACAAAATCCTCTTTTCTTCACAAGTGTTTCTAATTGCAGCAGCCATGTAAAAGTAAACAGTAATTGATAGTTGATAGAATTTTAATTTTTTTAATAGATCAAAGATGCTTGGTCTTGTGTTGCACACTGGTAGTCAAATGTATGTGTACAGTTTCATGGAGTTGCTTATGTAAGCAGGCAGGTTTAATGCTGGATACTTAGGAAGCTTTAATGCCTTCAGTCTTAAATGAGATTAAGTTCAATGCACAGGGCAAGTCCAGAAATCATGAGTATCTGGCAAAGAACACACACTGAAATTACTATAAACACACATTTGCCTTAAAATGCTATTAAAGGGTAAATACATATTTTCTTGTGGTGAATACTTTGTTTCAGGATTTTTCAGGATACTTTCTACTAAGAGTAATTTTTCTTCAATTTTGTCTTCTTTTATAGTAAACAATGATTTATTTTTACCCCTGTTGTTTATGGAGCTTGAAATAATCATAATTCTTTCCATGGTAACCCTGAAGTGGCAGATTTTAATGAAATGTCTGGTACAGTGGCACAAATGGTGCATCAGTCATTTGGAAAATGAGAAGTGAATAGAAATATTGACACATTGATTTATCTAGTAGTATTTTGTTAATTTAGGAAACAGTTTGCAGTATTGTATTTGAGACTTGTGCAAAATTCATTATTTACCATTCTTTCTTTGTAATCATCATTCTCCCATAAACTGAAAAGTGATTAAGGTTTTGTTGTTGTGTTTTGTGGAAAGTAATATGTTTAACTTTCATTATCCTTATTTACAGATGGCATTCTAAACTCAGTAAACCACACCTCTCCTATACTGGCAGTGGAACCTGTCTCAGCTTCTCTCAACAGTGATCACAGTTATGGGCTCTCAAGCCTCTCTTATCAGGAGGGTATGTAAACTGCTCTTGAAAGCATCAATACATCTGAGTCTTTCTTTAGGCATCTAGTGAAACAAATATATCATAGTTAAAATTCAGTTTATAATCCCAGTCTGCCTCTTCAGTTTTTTGTAGTATCAATTGTGTGCAACATTCGTGTTTGTTTTCTGCTCTCATTTTTATGTAATGTTCATTCAGTGCAGCTTCACATCAGATGTGGGTGCATGGTTGTTATAATGTCTGTTTTCCAGACAATATTTCTGTGATAAAACAAGTTATCACTCAAAAACTGCCTTTGGAAGAGTCTTAGAGCTTCTCTAATGTCCAAAAAAAATCCCAGTCTGAGTCAGTGGAACAACTTGCTTATATCTGAAAGCACTTAAAATGTGTGGCTTGTAGTTGGTGCTTTTTCCTGTGCCTTTTGCCTGGTTTTTTTATAAACAACCTTTTCAAAGAAACTCTAATCCTCACATCCTCAAATTCTCAGACAGTGTGCTAGAGAAGACATTATCACTTCCATTGCAGATTTGTACTTTGAAATCCTATGTGGTTCAAAGAAATGTTCTGCATATTGCAGGTTTTACAAGATTTCATCTGTTTCACTTTACGTTCCCTTCCAAAGTCCATGCAGAACCCAGACGTTTAAAAAAGATGCAGAGATCATCTGCCTTTCTGGTAGGACAAACTGCATGTACTGGAATAGACAGAGCTATAGAAGAGACTGTTTGAGTTGGAAGGGACCTACAGGGATCATCCAGTCCAACTGCTTGACCAATTCAGGGCTGACCAAGTTAAAACATGTTAAAGGCATTGTACAAATGCCTCCTCAATACTGACAGGTCTGGGGCATTGACCACCTCTGTAGGAAGCCTGCTCCACTATTTGACCACCCTGTCAGTAAAGAAAGTCTC
Organism: Eulacestoma nigropectus; assembly: GCA_013397775.1. NCBI lineage: Eukaryota > Metazoa > Chordata > Aves > Passeriformes > Eulacestoma > Eulacestoma nigropectus. The sequence goes on along the minus strand of VZTE01000432.1, from coordinate 1,784,819 downwards.
ATGCCTTTTTTTCCCTTTGGTAGAATTAGGGCGCTTTGCCTTTTTATGCAGCTGAGAGGATTGTGGATATCCTTTGATATTGTTCAGGAGGAAGGTCAGTGTGTGAATGTAAATTGTTGCCATTCCTTCCACAGAAATGTCAGGCCCTCCATTTCAGATAGCTTCAATGGATGAAAATGGAATCCTCAATATGTGGGTGAGTAATACATGTATGGAAAGAGAGAGTATAATGTGTAATAAAATACTTCAAATATAACAACCCAAATTTAGAATTTCTGATAAGAACTGCCTCCCTGAAAAGTACAGCAACACTAACCATTCTGTTGGAATTCTCCTTAAAAGTTTTGATCTGAATCCCTAATGTTATCTTTAGGCAAAAGTATTAACAGGTACATTAATTCATTAAAAAAGCGATCAATAGTTTTGCTTCATAAAAATATGTTCACGTATTTCTGTTAGTTGTTTAATAGTACTCAGTCCTCTTTCACCCACCTGCTTTATTTTACAATCACAGTGGTGTCAGAGACTGTACTGAATGTAGGGGAGAAATTAAATTCACGATATATATTAAAAATATATTCAAGAGATAAAAAGTGAAAATCAGAGGATAAAGTTTCCTTGCCTAAAATATGATGGCCAGGAAAGCACCAGGTCTGCTGCTCTTAATTAGTGTCCTAACAACTCTTCTATCACTTGTTTTCAGTGGCTTTTCTCCTGATGCAGCTTTGGCCCAGCTGCCAAACCTGTGAATAATAAGGGATAAAAGTATTTCACCTCTGCACCAGAAATCAAGCTCCTTAAAGCCTTAACTTTAGTTACTTTAGTAACTTTAGTAGCAACAGGTTCAGGCCAAATGATCTGCCCTTTTTATTTCATGTATAGTGGAAAGCACAGGGAATGTGTTACAATTCCTTGTTTGGGGTGGGGTTTTTTATGACTCACCAAACCACGAAATTGCTAACTAGCAATTAAGTGTAGAATGTAGCTTTCCATATTCTGCTTTCCATCAGGGAACATCCAGCAGGCATTTGAAGCTATTTTTAGAATTGCAGACATTGACAGCAAAGAGAGAATCTACCTGTAATCTTTGTAATGTTAGACCTGTCTCTCCAAACAGTCCTTTAGAGTTATTACTGTTTCCATTATATTAGAGTTATTACTATTACAACTACTTAAAAAACTTTGAATTCTGGTGCATATTGATTGTTTATTAATGTTAAATATTGACCTTTCAGGTAGTTGTTGAATTACAAAAAGTGGATCTAGCTGGGTCACAAACTGACTTAGGTGAGTACTGTACGTTAGGGGTACAATTAAATGCTCCAGTTTTGAGCCTATGAAGTGAAAAGAGAAAGGAAGAGTCACTGATGCCAAGAAGTAGTTTAGAAGAAGGCAAAATTATTGAGAAAAAGATTAATTCTGAATAGTTCATAGCTGATGTTTGAGGTTATTAGTTAGGTATAACGAGAATAATTTTCACTGCTATCTAAATCTCATCTGCTAATTCTGTATTGGTCATTGCAACTAGACAGCCACATTTCTTATAATGTCAAAGGAATTTTCTGTGTTGTCAACAGCTTTTTTTTTCAAAGAATATGAAATTCTATGTCTTCGGTCCTCCTCTTTGTATTTTAGTTTTAACCAGAACTGTTATAATGCTTTTGTTGTTGCCTGTGTCTCCATTCTGAGAATTGTCCTGAAAGCTCTTTTGTAGGTGAGATACTTAATTTAGTGTGAGAAAAATTTTCTGTGGAAAAACGGAAGAACTAAGTCCATTCAGCCCTTTTTGAGTTACGTAAATGAAGAAAATTGCATTCTTTGTTCTTTAAACAAATTTACACTTACATGCTTGCCTAACTGGAAAAGGCTGTGACTAAAATCCTTGTACATTTGAAAATACATAAACAATGAAGTAATGCTAGCAAACTAGAATTTTTGATCCGTTTCTATAAACTCATGTACAATGTTAGGCTATATTAAGCTGCTAAAGCTGGGTATTATATCTGTGGAGAGGTACATTTTAAAGCTATGGTCATGTGTTTACACAGTTTTACTGCAACCAGCAGTAAAATCTTTTCCTCTTCAAAAAATTCTTGTCTTTGAAGGATTTGAATTATTTATGTTGTTCTCTACTAGCAAGTAACATAGACCAACTTTATGGATCCATTATTGCAGTATCTCATTATTATAATTCATTGTCAAAGATCCAAGTAACATAAATGTGCATTTTAAGCCTTGCTAGAATTGAGTCTTACAGAGTGCTGAAAAAAGGTTATGTAACTATGTTTCTGTTTCTGTCAAAGATTGTAACTCTTCAGATTTGAATTCTGAAGCAAATAGTTGTAAATGATGTAAGATTCTTATCTGCAGTAAACAATTTAATTATGAAATATCCTTTTACTTATTACCTTACAATTTAATTTATTGATTGCACTTTTTTTAATGCAAAGTGCTTAAATCAGTTCAAATAATAATTTTGTATAATTTTAGGTTTAGTTCCTGGAGGGAAAGTGAAGTTAGTACATAGCTCTACTATGGAATTGAATAACAGGTAAGAAAACTGGGGCATTTCAATTTTACCTCTGTATCTCACAAAACTAATTTTTCCTAAACTTTACTAATTTGCTGTTACATAAGGTATAGTTAACATTATTTTCTGTTTGTGGGGGTTTTTAATACACATTTCTTCATAGATCTAGACATTTTAGATCAAGAGTTTCTGTATGTACTTGCACAGCTTTAGGAGACAATTTCCTGTGTTAATGTCATCTTTTGCCTTTACCATTTTCCTCAGCCTTTTCCCAAAGGATATCAGCCAGAGAATGCCACAGACACTGATGATTAAATTTCTGTCTTCTAATCCCAATCACTTCATCGTTGGAACAAACATTGTGAGTAGCATGCTGGAATTCATCTTCTTGTTAGTTTTTTGTTTTGGAAGCTGTCTCATTTAGTTGGAATATTACCAGTAGACTGTACATAAAATTTATAATTTGAGCCTATTTTTAATATCTGTTAGCTATTAAAATTTGTTAGCTAGTAAGGATCTTTGCAATTAGCAGCTCTGTGAATTATTTAACTTTTTCCTGTAATGCCAGTAATGCAACTTCTGTTTTGTTTTGTTTAATTAATTTTCTTTATATTGTTCATAGGGTCTGGTAGGCCATGGTACAAGACATGATCTAAAAGTTTTTCCAAAGCTATTCCGGCCCCAGGAGAGCAGACTGAGATCAATAAGCATCACTGCGATTGATTTCTTCCCTTTTGGAAAGCCACTATTTTTGGTATGAAAACATTTTAATAGAATTTTCATTTTTTAAGTACTTTCTTGATGTATTTAAGCTAGATGTGATAGTTGATTTACCTCACTAATCCCAATCTGCCATGAAGGATGACAAAAAAAGTCATAGAATCATTTAGGTTGGAAAAGACACCCAAGATCATCAAGTCCAACCCTTAACCCATCACTGCCAAGTCCACCAGTAAGCCACGTACCTAAACTCCACTTTTTATATCTTGCTTGGTTTGTTTTGTTCCAGAAGGTATTTTCTTTTTGACTATGGTATAGGTTGGCTGTTCAGATGGAAGTATTAGATTACACCAGATGACATCAGAGTATCCCCTCATGCAGTGGAATGACAGCACAAAGGGCCAGCCAGTTATTGCCCTGCAGTGGGCTTTGACAAGACCTGCTGTGTTCTTTGCCCTGGATGCATCATCCAATATTTACATTTGGGATCTTCTGGAAAATGATTTGTTGCCTGTGGCAAAGCAGAATATCCCATCAGAGAAGTAAGTGCTCTCTTTTTAACAAAATATTAATATTGTTGCATGGGGTTTTGTGCTTGACTTTAAATGGTCATTAGAATTTGCTTTTCTAACTCTATTTTGTGAACTACCAAAGGTGTGGAAACAAACTACAGTGAGCTAAATTTTGACTGTCTTCCCTAGGCTAAAGTTAGCCTTGCTGAATATCTCTAACTAAAAGTTTTTCTTGTATGCTTGTGAACTATAGCAACACACTGCTAGCTTTTGGAGAAAGTACTAGAATTTTTAAATTTGTTACACTGTACTGGAAAATGCCATCAAACATTGTTCATTTTTACAAGTTTGAAATAATTTTCATCCGTGATTAGAAACTGATGATGAAATGCATGGGGGAAGAATTGCATGTTATATTTACAATAAATGGTTGCAACTTGTTAAAAGCTAAAGAACATGCTGGCACTTGAGCAGAAAAGAAGAATAATTTAGTTGACTGTAAGTAACCTGATACAAACATGTTTGAAAGCACCAGTTTCTATTTATTTTGCCTCAATTAAAGAACACTCTCCTTTTCTTCTGATTTCAGGGTTGTAACTATGACTCTGCTGGGAGAGCCAGAAAAAGCAAATGGATTGTTAGGCATTGTGCTGGCCAAGGAATCTGGACAGATAGACATTCAGTATGTAAAGAAGAAGTGGGCATTACCTCAGCCTGAGGAATCTGACAAACTGCATTCTATTTTACTGCAGTCTTTTTAGAAACAGGGTTGTACAATTTATTGCAAAATGTGTAGTTTATTTTTGACTTAAATTAAAATGTTTGTAATGTAATTTTGTATTTGTATAAACTTGCATATATTGTAAAGACTATCAATACAATATTTCAATTGAAACAATATATTTTATCATAAAAATAACAGAATCAAATTTACCATTATTGTACTGAAAAATACAATGGCTGTTTCATTATTGAAAGTACTCTAAGTGTACATATATTTTTAAAAAATAGCGAAAATGCATTCCTATAATTTGCATTGCTGTTTCTCATTAATCCACTCTGAAGGAAATCACAGCAATTCTTTGGCAAACATGAAGTTGTGTTTCTGTACAACCTGAATGTGGGCAGATTTCCACCTCTGGGGTCTTAAACATTAATGCTTGGTAAAACTTCCATGTGTCTACCTAAAGATTATGCAAACATATCAAAATACAAATTAACGTCACACATATCTATCTTCTGATCTTGACCTTGAAACTGTGCAAAAGGAACACCTGATTAACTCAGGTTCTGAGATGTACACTCCTGTTTGGATCAAACTATGTGAACAATATGCCTGGGAGATTTACTGAAATTCTAAAGGCTTTGGGATTTCTAATGTAAAACAGAACATACTTACCTGTTTAATTCTGCAAATAATTTCCAAAGCTCTTGTAGTGAGGAAAAGGACTGTTTATAATAGGATACTAATTTTTGTACACTATTGGTAAGGTTTGGACCAAGATGAAGCACTGAAAATGTCTTTTGTAACCTAAGAAAACCTGACTTAAAGAACATGAGTAAAACCTTGATTAAACAAGCTCAGATTCGGTGGAAAAAGGGACAATTGGAAGACAATGTATTCAGTATTTAGTGAACAGATATATTTAAGGTATGTACCTCCTCCTTCTAAAGTAGCTAGAAATATATGTAAGTTTAAATTAATTAATTGCAAACTTTTTTCTGTGTAAATTGTTACTTATATTGAGAAGACTCTAAGTGGCCACATGATGGTGCCAAGTCACAGCAGTAAAAAAGGAGAGCCTTACAAGAACGACATCCACCACTTCAGCAGCGAGTCTCTTGTTGTCCATTGCACAGATCCAGAGAGCCCAAAGAACTGTTGGAGATATTAATAGTTCAGAGACCATTTTTGCAATCCTAGTTCCTTGGTTAACGATGGACTTTTTTTTTTAAATGTCCATAAACACAAGTGACCCTTCTTATCTTCATCACTGGTAATTATATACATTACAAGTTAAATAAGAATAACTTTAGTAATCCAGATAAAGAAAGGACAGGTAGTTTTTCCAGTAAGGTATCAGAGCATCTCTACTGACACCTATCATAAAAAAAATCAAACCTAGGTATCTCACTCTTTCCAACCTGAAGTGAGAGACACACACTCCACCACTCCTTCCCCCCAGTTCAGTCTTTGGAAAGGAATCTATTATAATTTAATCACTTTCAGGACTTCCCATCCTGAATTTTCTCTGCTGTACCCAATTCTCTACATGGAAAGTGTAAGCAAAGGTTTGGGATTTTTCTGCCTTGTACTGCTTGCAGTGATGGTGGGTTTTCAATATGCAAGAAGGAAAAAACAGTGTCAGGCTTTGCATAGAAGTACCTGTCACTGCTTTTGAGCAGCTGTTGTTAGGTATGCTTGAATTCAAACGTCCAAATATTTTATTATTTTATGCTTGTACTGCCTGGAGAGTCAGTTCTTGCACTGGGCCTGTGCTTCTTGCCTAAAGAATTTTTCTCTCTTGAACTGGAAACTAATTTAAGACTGTCAGTAATAATAAAAGTATCCTGGGCTGACAGTTGCTATTACGAGAATGTGAGGAAAAAATATGTGGAAGTTGCTCCCTTTTCTGCATGTTCTCTCAGTGGGTAAATGCAGGTCATTAGAGTGCAGGCCATGCAGTCTTAGCAGTTGGACATTTTGATATAACCATTTTTGGAGCATATATCAGAAAAGTGGAAAGTATTGGCAGGCCATAATACAAGGAAAGCAATTTCATGCATAAGGATTTAAGAAAGTGTTTCAAACAAAACATTTAATTTTCCATCAGCTACTTCTAATGATTGTCAAGTTCTAAAAGGCATTGGATTTTATTCATAAGAAGGCAACATGATTAATTAGAAATGAGACTCTTTATGAAAAAAAAAAGTTCACTGTATTTTCATATCCATATAATTTTTACTGGTACCTCTGTTATGTATTCATATGCACACACATTCTGTTGAATGATCTTTATGTAGGACATAAACATTGCCATCATGAAACATTTCAACCAGACCCAATAAACATATTTTTTCCCACCTGTGGGCAATTTTGGAATACATATTCATAATAGTATGAACTGTAGTTGAAATTAACTGATCCACATAATAGAGCCATTCAAATGATATAAAAGTTAACCTATATTAATAACCGTTATAAAATATGATCGCTTACTCTGAAATCAACAAATCCTGTCAGCAAGGCTGATAAATTTTAAATTTGCAAAAGGCCAGAAAGTTTTGGATAAACTTCTGCTTTTATTTTCCACTTAAAGAACGTGCTTTGGAAGCCTTTTCTATTTAGAACATAAATATTAATACTGTTTTCATTCAATTTTGTCATCTCACAGATGGGAAAATCAAGTTTTCAGTAGCTGAATAGTAAGTTAACCGAGGAACAGAATTCTTGAATCAGATGGCTGATTCCTTACAACGGTTTAGAAATACTTTTATTAACCTGTCAGCCTATATTTGCAGCAGAGCTTGGGAGAATAGGAATAGAATGACTGTTCTTTTGTCCCAGAACATTTCATTTTAGTTGTACTGAAGATGACCATCCTACCCAATGCAATTTTGCCTTAATTAATCATAGCTGTCATTTAGTTAAGTCATATTGAAGGATGCAGCACTTTGTAGCCTCCATAGGAAGGCAATATTCTGCAAGCTGGAATATTTTTACCAGAACCCATTTATATTGTAAAAAGTAGCAGCTTTTTCCTGAGGAGTTGGAAAGTCCATCTAGGTCCGTTCTAGGTGTAGAAATTGGCAGCACTAAAGCAAATACTGAAGTGTCATTAAATTGCAGAGACTGTTGGAATAGGCCTATGTAGAATTCACTTAGGATGTAGCCAGAGTGTGGCCATCAGTCATGAAATGCAAACCAGGAAAAGTTGTGAAGATACCAAGACAGGGAAATGTTTAATGAGCCATATTTTCATTATGAGCTTCTATTATCTTCTATTTACAGACCATTGCTTATTTGTCTGTGTTTCTGAGCCTCCTCAGCTGTGAGGAGGGAGGCAGACGAGTCAGATTGTTTGATAGCATTGATGGGCTTGATTTTGAGCACAAGGAAATCTGTGCTTTTTTCTTCATATTGGTTACTGACAGTGTCAAATACAGACTCAAATAAAAGCACTAACATTTGCACATAGTTAGAAAAATCTGTATTTTTCATGGATGTAGCTTAAACTTTTTGACTCTGTGCCATTAAACTGATGGAATTTCAGCTCCAAATAATTTCTATCCTATTATAAATTAAAACAGCCTAAGAGCTCTGTTTCCCAGGTTTTTTCTGGTGCAACCCAATTGAAAATTGCAATGATATCCTATCAAAAGCAGGAGTAAAGCAATACAGTATTAGCCTATACTACCCATTGACACTTAAAACATGATTAATTTTCACCTTTCGTTGAACCCCTACTTCCATTGGATTCATTAAATTTTGTGATATATTTGCTGCCCTTTTCTCCCAGATGTCAAGTGAGTTTTGCTTTTAGGAGTCTGAAATATAACAGCTCCACTGGAAACTATTCCCATGCACAGGTCAGACAATCTGTTGCTGCTGAATAGGTTCAATACAATAAATAAAAAGCAGGTAGACTGCATTATTAGTCTTTTTAGTCAGGCCTTGAAGTGCTACAGTATTCTTAAGAGGTCTTTCTTAGCCAAAAGATCTGCTTCACCAGCTGATAATTTCACTGCTGTTCCTCTTTTACATTGTCTGTCTTGTGACCAGGCAAAACCACTCAACTCATCTACACCACAGTTGCTGCACATCAGGGATTTCATAACTTGCCTCTAACTCCAACTGCAATGTTTTCTCTCTCCGTTATAGAAAAAAAAAGAGGCATAACACAGCAATTCTTTAGGCACTTATTTTAAAAGCCACATTTTAATGCCACTTGGTACTTCTTGGGAGAGAGAACATGACAGACTTCATAAAAAGATACTGTTTAGGGAGATAGAGGAATTCTTACAGAGGCTTAGAGAACAATCTGAAAATCCACAATCAGACTTTGCTGTAATTTTTAAATAGCAGAATCCAACACTGAACCCTTACAGTGAGTTACATAAAGTTGTGAATTACCATGACTGCACTCGGAACTCCAGATTTCCAATGCCATATCTTAAGGGCAAAGAATTCAGATAAAAATTTAATAAACTTTCCTTATTTAGAATAATTTTTGTCAGTCATTTGGGAGTCAAGTTCTATTGCACTGTTGAAGTAAGTGACCAAGAGAAGTCTTTGTCTCACAGAGCTTAAATGAGTTAGGTGGAAAAGATTTTTTTTTGATTGCTTCATTTATTTGCAATGGTAATAGGATACTCTTAATGCCCATGCAGTTGAGCCAAAGGACAGACTGATTAATACCAGAAAAATAGGATAAAGGAAAAAATGGATGTGAAACTGCCCTTCTAACCTTTACTTAGAAAATTAATGATTATGAAGGTTACTTTAGATATCCAGCTATTTTTCACATTATGAGACAGTGTCAAAGGGCCTCATTTAAAGATTAATTCACCCAAAGTGATGAAATTCACTTTGAGTAAAAAGTTTTGAGTAAAAAGAAATTCCTTCATTGGGTGCTGTGGAACACAGGACATAAGTATCTACATTACTGCAGATTCCCTAAATTACCTGAGGCTTTTGGTTTACTTGCTCAATACTTAGCATTTTGGCAGTTCTGTAAGGTCGATTCATTAAGCAAATACATTACTAATTATGTGTGTGTTGCATTGGGTCCAGTTGAAAACTACCTATCCACAATCTTCAAAAACATTCAGTGTAGTTTGCAGTTGTTTAAGCTCTGGTTTGCATTTTCGTATTTTACAAAGATAAGGATTTCACAATATACTGCATTTCTTCATATCATTGCATCCATGTCTTTAAAACCAAAAAACTTCATTTCTTTAGTGTGATTACTGATCCCTGAATTTTAGGGTCTTTCTGAAAAATCTATCCATACATGAAAATAGCCACGTTCAGCCAACAGGTTGATCTTACCCCACTCACATGGGCCAACAGCAAATACTGAAGGAAAAAGAGTAACAGGGGAAGCAAGAGGAACATGCAATGACACTTTTCTTCCAAGTGTGGTATGTTTTCCAAAGTTCTGGCAATCTGGAAGGCAATTCCTTGATGGCAGAGGAATTTGCTGACTCAGATGGTAGCAGATCACAGTGCTTAAGAGAAAGGGAGGAATTTTTTTTCCCAGTGATTCATCCAACAGCTTTTAAAAATTATTTTTATTTTGCCCCCAAAATATTTTGGGGCAGGCAATACATTCCACCAAATAATTAGACTCTGTAAATAAACAGTTGTGTTTCAAGCTGATCAGTTACTGACTATGTCTTACATCTTATATTATCTGAAAAGGAAAACTTTAACCAGGAAATAAGTAGAAAAATCAGTATTTCCCGTAGTATCTTGTCTATTTATTACTCCTCATAGAGAAACTTTTCGAAATGTTCACCTCTGTATTGGGGTGAGTTGCATTTAGAGCATGATTTAGGCTCAAATGTCTCCCTTTCAACTATGAAGGTGTTTTCTGTAAAAGTCATGCCTGGGAATACCAGTAAATTGCATCAGACCCTGCTCCAAAGACACTTGTTCAGATAAGGAAGGTAGATGTGTGTTGGAATTAGCCTCGAGCAGAGCCTGGGAGCCTCAGCCTTCTCACAGTGTAGCCAGAGCCTATTAGACTCCAGTAAAGGTCAGTAATGGAATATGTCAGCATTCCTAAAGTGATCACCTTTTAAAATCAGAATACATATTTTGACATAGAATTAGGCTAGTAATGCAGTAGATCAACCAGTTTGATCTCCCCAGAGAAATGAGAAAAGTGCCTTTCATTGAGAGACTGTGGATTTCCAAAGGAAAGGAAGGAACACTGCCCTGGGGCAGGGCAAGCGACTGCTGAAGTGACTGGAGGGGTTACACTCCTTACACAAAGAACCTGGCAAAGAACAGCTGCCCTGTGATCCAGGGGAAGCTTTGGGCTTGTGAACTCTAAGTCACAGGATAATATTACCCTTTTGAATCCTTTCAGGTGGGACTTGGACTGTCAGAACGAGTCAGAGTGTAACACATTAGCAGCTGACAGCTCTTGGGTTAAAGCGACTCTTAACCAGTTTGTAGGAAATTGTAGGGAAAACCCCACAGTTTATGGATCAGTATTTGTCAGTATTGATCCTTGAAGTCAAATGCTTATGGAGAACAGTGACATCATTCTACTCCTATGAAAGAACCAGAAAATGGATAGTTATCTTGTCTTTAAAACACACATTCAAATACACTTGTAAAATATTGACATGAGAAAGGAATATGGAAAATGTCAACCAGTGGAAGTTTTAAATATAAATGCTAATTGAATAATATAAACATATCTATAATTTTCTGTACCTAGAACTTAAACACCTCTGTCCAACCAGACTCAGCAGAGAGAAATCAAAATATAATTAAAAAGCCAAATCTTGCTGTTGAATGATTTGTAATATCAAACAAACAAGTCCCATTTACTTGAAACACTGAATCCTTCATCATCCCATGATGCATGATCACACCATCTCCCATCATTTGCATTTATTAAAGGGAAAAAACCAACCCACACTCAAAGTGCCTATAAATTTGCTTTCAGAGCAACAAATCTATGAGTTGAGGTCTAGTGGAAGAACTCAGAAGAGGTGGACCCCAAGCTCCAGTTACAATAGCTGAGACATTTAGAAATACTAGGTTATATAAAAAAAAAAACGCACCCAGACAACTGGAAGTACCCACCAAACTTAAATTTGAATTGGTTTTATATTTCATTTATCAGTGTCTTTTTGTTGTCGCTTTGTAATGAGAAATCTGATTGCTCAGACAGCCCAGATGAGCCATTGCTGGTGTGCCCTTGCCTTGGGTGTGCTAATAGTGACCCTAAAGGAGAAGTCCACAAATTACAAACCCCGCTATCGCTCTGTGTAACAATCCCCAAGGATCCACGTGCCCCAGCAAGTGTCTAGGGTGTCCTTAGGCCAAGAATGTTTGAGGAGTCTCCTAATGGACATACAGCAGTGCTACCACTGCCCTGAGCTCCAAGTAAGCCTTGAGCAGTTACATGTGCCTTAACAGTCTCAGGGTTTTACTCTGTGATTCTAAGGCAGGTGCACTACTTCACTTGGGATATACAGAAAAGGCTCACTGCTCCTTGAACACAAGCTCTCCAATACTTTCCCCCAACTTCATCCCTTTCCACTTAGGTACATGCAAACTATCAAGGCAGCTTTTGGGTACAGAAGTTCATGTTTGGTAAGTTATTTTTAGTTATTCTATCTATTGCAACTCATCCAGACTCTAATCTACTAAACCAGCAATGTAAGACATGCTAGCAGAAGAGCTTAAGCATTGCATTTCTACTCAGTTTGTATTTCAGAGCCTCATATTAGATTCTGCTGAAGGTTTTGGGGGTTTTATAATACCATTATTTATTTGTGCCTATTAAAAAATTCCAAAGCACCTGTAACTGCTTTGGAGGCTGTCTCTGCTGTCTTTCAAAATTAAGGGTCTTCTAAGAGCTTTGCTCTTGCTGACACCCAACCCAAGGTTATTCATGTTCTATCAGAAAAGAATTCATGTACTTGATTTAAAGTACTTTCATATTTTGGTTAAAATAGTTGTCACTCATTATTTTGCCAGTGTGTCACATCCATTGTATTCAGGACATAGCAAAACCCAACCAGCCATGTTAGTGGGCAAAATCCATCAGAAAGTTTGACGCCTGCCTTGACGAAGACTATGGCTCATAAAACTCTGCTACTCTCAAAGAATTATCGGCTGCTGAAATCACTTCAAAGTAATTTTCTGTTCCAAATTAGAGTGCATCTTTGCAGCTTAATCAAGTAATTTAATTTACAGCAGCAGTTATTATTTATGGCTTATCATTCATATATTATAAGCAGTTTGCTGCAAACTACATTTGTAATGTTGATAGGTACATTAACATACATAATTTAAATCAATACATTTAAAAAACTAGATTATCCCTAATGGACTACTTAACAATCACTGGGACACCTTCAAAATGTTGTCAAAAGCGCCGGGATTGTCTCACAGGCTGTTTGTGTTAGAGCACATCTATCAATCTGCAGTAGTAGCAATAGCATTGCTTAACATTTTGTTAAAAAATGCTTCTAACGTAGAATAAGATCATCGACAGAAGGAAGGAAGGAAAGGGGAAATATTTTATCCAGGTTGCTTCAAGGATAGGCAGATACATCAAAATATAAAAAGTTGCTCACAGAGGGTTCTAGAGTTCACTGAAATGTGTGTTGACAGATACATAGAGTAAAACACTGCAGTGCTGGATCATGCATGAGGACATCATGGAATTGCTGGTCTTTGTCTTCCATCTGCCTTATAAACTTCTGACCATCATCTGAATAAAAGTCCTTATGTTTCCATCTCCTAACTGCAGTGACTGCCCAGCTTCCTTGCAAGGAGCTTCAGGAATGTTAGTTACTGTATTTAATGCTTAAACACCACAGAAACAGCTGCCTTAAAAGACTCATCCAGAACAGCACAGTCATCCCTGCTGATTGAATCTGTTTTTCCAACCACGCAGTTGTGAGTCTGTGAAAATAATTAAGCACAGGTGTTTGAGCAATATGAATATGCTGCTGTAATGGTGTACACACCTGTGGAAGATAAGTACAAAATACCTACAAATAAGTAGAAAATAAGCATAAAATTCTACCAGTCTCCCTTCCTCTAGTTCTGCATGAATGCAAGGGCCAAGACAAGGTGGGAGGCACTGACAGATCAGGACCTATGGCTGCTGGTGGCCTTGAAAGACACAAGCTCTGAGAGGGGCTGGTGCTGGGCTTGGCAGGATTCAGCTGTCTATTTTCTCAGCATATCAGTATGGGCTGCTATCTATTATTCTCTCATCTGGACAGCAGTTTTCTTGGTTCACACTCAATAGTTTTGCCTCCTTGTTTTGGCTTCATTCCACCTTCCACTCCCTTGCCCACCTTCTTGCACCAGCACATTCTGTACCACCATCCCACCTGTCAGGCTGGTCCCAAACCTGTCAGTTGTCTTTCCACAGCATCCTCCAACCACCCTCACAAACAGCCTGTCTAAATGATGCCAACAACCCTCTAAGATACGATCTGCCCTCTCCTTCCATACAGCTGCAGTGACAAAAATCTATCCTCTTACAGTTTTGGATCTTGCTTATTTCAGTTCCCATTACTTTGACATCAGCAAAAATAAATAGGTGAATAAATTAGGTTGTTCAAAAAATAAAAAGTATTCCTGGGAATTTGGATGATGCAACATTTGTGAGGTAAATCAGAATTTGCCATTCTGATTTGCAAATGGCACATGGAAAATTTCTGGTTTTTTCACCTCAATGAAAAGCTTATGCTTCCAGCCTGCTGCTGAATTCCATAACAGGTGTTCAGTGTTTTTCCATACCCAACTGGAAAGAAAAAACCTCCATGTTTCACTATGAATCATCAGCAAATCCAGAGTTTTCCAAGTATTACTGTGTTAAGGCCCGAAATACCTTCTGTCTTTTGCCCTGAGGTTACAGATATTTAACTTTCAGGCATTCACCCAAACTCACAAGCCTCCATCTCTGAAGTGAGAGAGAGGTCCCTCCTCAGATCTGCTGATTTAACTGTGCCTCATGCCTGAAACTTCATCTCTGGGCTAGCAGTGGTGGCAGCCTTTTGCATCTGGGCCATTGAGCGAAGCTTGAACATGACTTTTGTTGGATGTTCACAATGTATCTTGTTCATTCTCTCCTAAATTATGCCCAGCAGTACTGAGTGGAGGCTGGCACGGGCTGCTGCTCTGCCACAGGAAAGCTCCTGCTGGGATACTTCAGCTTCAGTTGGAAATGGTAAGTGATAGGTACCTCATGCAAAATGCTGGCTGTTGCCAGCTCAGGGTTGCAGCCTCAGGAGGAATATATATTATGGATAGCACATGGATGTCTTCAGGATTAAGGGCTGGTTCCATAGAAGAGCACAGATAAAAAAGCCCTGCCTATCACCTCTGAGTTTTCTGTGTTTGCATTATTTCCATTTATTAAAATGCTAATAAAGCATGAAAACCATTGGAATAGCTGTAAAACAGTGCCACAGTCCAATGGCTTATCAGTAGCACAGCTCTCCTGGAACTTTTTCCACTCAACCTGTGTAGAAGAACCCACTGGTACTCCATTACCCATCCAGATATCCTTGGATGGTGGACCATGCCAGCTTTGGCTGCACATCTGTGCTTCTGTAAAGGATATGAGGTTCTGGGGGGCAGTGCCCTTTCTAGGAGAGGATAGAAGTACCTGTTGTATTAAGTTGTATTAACTTACATAACTTGTATTAACTTATTAACCCGATTCCATCGCCATCCTTTCTTGTGTGTCCCTGCATGATTTTCAGGGACAAGGGACAGTCACAGGGATTTAATTTCACATTCCTTTGTCAGTTTTGTTTGGGCTGAGCCGATCACTTCAGCTTTCTATCCATAAGAAACAGGAAAATCCGTAATCAAAGAGCAAATGAACAGTCTTGACCAGGGGATGGACACTTAGTGGTAATAGAAGCAGTCAAAGAATACTGATGTGAACTGATGGAGATAAATATTCCAGTAAAAAACATAAGGAGTAAGTTCATTTGGGAAGAACATGAAACTTCTTAGGAAAACCTGAGTCCTGACAGGCACTAAATAAACTAGGATCAAAACTGGCACATGGCTATGTGCTTGGATCCAATTCATTACTTGACATATCATGAGTCAAGAAATCCTAATCATCAATCCTTCATTAAAATAGTTTGTGCTTCTATGTCCCAACTAATATGGTTCCTGGAAAGATGTTAGTTTGCAGTATGGGGAAACCGGAGTTGTGGGAAAAGTGCACACTATGGATGGAGGGCAGCATCTCAGGCTCAGCAACTGCTCTGTGAGAGACAGAGTCTGTGCCCGGTGAGGGCCAGGAGAGAAGACAAGAAGGGACCATGGAGGCAGCCCAGAGGGAGCTGAGGAGCAGTTCCCAGGGTCAGGATGAAGAGTTCTGCAAAGAAATGGCCACCATCTATTCAGTGCACCGGGCCTGGCTTATCCTGGTACTCACAACCTGCTTTTAGCTTCAGGATTGCTAAAGAATGCTTTTATCTCTTATCTGCTCTCACAACACACCTTTAGCTCCTGGAGCCAGCACTGGTTCAACCATCAGAGAACACACAAGGAAGGAGCTGCATCCAGGAAAACTCCCCTTGGATGGGTGTTTTCCTCCTCCCAGCCTCTGCAGGTGGAGCACGGGGGAAGAAGCAGCACGTGCAGCTGGAGAGGGGCTACTTCGTGGTCTGGTTTCAACCTTGTGGCTTCCTTCATCTGCAATCCCAGACAGGCAGGGTTTGTGCTGCTTTTTTCCTCTGATGACAGCTGCTCTTTCTTTGCACTTGCCTACTGAGTAAGCTGTGATTAAGAACCTTTTATTGCCAAAAATGTTGTCACTGTCACGAATAAGTGGAATAATATAGAGCAATTAATTGTGCTGAAACCCACACTCCGAAATGTCTGAAGTAATTAAACGTGTTTTTATGGTGAAATTACCTCAAAATATTTTCAATACTATGCAAGCTGATCTTGAAGAGGAAGGAAGCTGGTTGACAGTACTCATTAATGTTTATTATGTGATTTTCAAATGCTCAGGAATGGAGGTGTTTCAAGGGGGTGGAGGGGCCAGCATGATGCCTGCTGGCAGAAGAGCCATTCCCTGGGAATGGGTGTCTGCCAGCTCCCTGTGGTGACTCCTGCAGTGACTTTGCTTGGCTTATTGCCATCTCTTTCTGTTTCAGCAAGAGCACTGAGTGTGACTCTGGAGCAGCCACTGACAACAGAGCCAGCAGAACATGTTTACAATTCAGTATTTAAGATAACTATCTTTCATTTAATGACCTTGAGACTGAAAAAAAAGGGATAAATTGGAGAGAGGCAGAAAAATGTATTTTCCTTGAGTATGGGTAAAGCAGAAGAGGTGGGTAGGTAAAAGCAGGTAGAAATTTCAAAAGCATTTCAGTGAATTTTGTGCCATTTTAAAGGTGCCACCAATACTTAGAAGATCATGAGAGGTGTGCAGACCTGTCAAGTTGCCAACAGTCACATAACAGTATTTTCTACTGGACCTGCACAGCTCACTCTTTCTGGTTTCTCTTCAAGTTTCACTTTCAAAGCTTTTAGTTAAACTTACTTTTGCACATAAAATGCTGCTGTGAAATGTCTTGGCTGCACCTGTCTCGTGGTGAAAGCTGTCTGGCATTTGGAATAAGGAGTTTAGAGCTGCAAGTTTGGTGAGAGCAATCACAGGGATCATGGTGTCCACTGACATCAGCAAAGCACCAGTGGTTGCAGTCACTTTGCCCCAAAGCTTAGTGTGGAGAAATCACACACCCCTCACCCTTCTGCAAAGCCAAGTAGTGCTAAAATATGAAAAAAACCCCCGACAGTAATCAATTTCTGGTATCATTTAAGAGAGTTCTGAGATTTGCTCTCCTTTACCCACATCATCCCTGCACCAGCCTTTTGTACTCACGTATGAAAGACTGGGGTACAGGACTTTCCTCTGAGCACCATAACCAAAGCAGAGAGATTGTATGCCAAGGCGAGCCAAATCCCAGAGAATGGTGCCTATTATATGGGCTGTGCCTGAAGAATTCACTGTAAATAAGGGAAAAAAATGCAGACGTAAGCAGTAATAATCTTAAATAAACAGTAATATTCTAAAATATATGTTACTGACATTTTGATAAGTTAAAAATTACTGTTCACTTTATAATGCATACACTCTTCCTCCAAATAACTAAATAGAGAAAACTAAGTACCATTTGTCTGCCCCTAGGATAGAAAAGGAAGGGGTCAGGACTTAGGAAAATAATTTTACCTGTCTGGAAAGTGGTATTTCAAGTGTTTTTGAAATTGAAATCTCTAGTCTATTTTGTTTTGTTTTGTTTTGTTTTATTTTATTTTAATTTATTTTATTTTATTTTTAATAATGAGCCCAGGCTTTCATGACTTTTTCTAAAAACCAGTGTCTTCATGCAAAATGCCAGGTGTAAGCTGGAGGACTGTCTTGTTCTCAGTCCCTGTGAGTCCCTGATGAGGGTTCTGGACTCCTTCCAGGTCACTGTATATTGTGCCTGAGTGATGGCTCCTCAGCACTGCCCATGTCCAGATTTCCAGATGGGTCTGGACAGTGAACAGCAGCAGCAGTTATCCCTGGATTATCTAAAATGTTACTCTTTGGCTTATGATCCCTGCAAAGTGTCTGGTGTCTCTGCTGAATTTGGCAGGTGAAGGGCTCATTTTGGGGTGAGCAATCAAGAGAGCAGCCCAAGGCCCTTGGTCCCCAAGGGATGGCAGTGCTGGGGCTGGGGTTGTCTTCGCACACACAAGAGGAGGTCGTTCTGCTATTCTCTCACTTTGTCCACTTAAAAGCTTAAACCAGGTCACAGCTTTCCTAAATTTTGCAAAAGAGTGAAGTAAATTAATCCATACATAATAATATATAATAATATTTAGAATGTTGTGCTATTAATTCTACAGATCTCTCCCTTAAAAAATATAGCTACAGAGAAGGCAATTTCTGTCATCTAATGTCATCTGTGAGCAAACATCCTCTTAGTGGTAATATTTGCGTCACATAACACAACTTTCTTGGTTTCTCTCACTTGATCATAGGTGGAACTGTGCCAATTGGAGCAGATCCACTGTCAGGTGGAAAAAGGAAAAAAGACCTTCACAGCATACAAATACTGATCCTATAAAGCCAAGCAAGGAAGGATAGAGGTATCTTCAACCTCTCTTTTAAGATAGGATAAACTGTTCCCTCACATCTCCAAGGTGACTATCAAAAGTTCTTGTGCCTTCCGTCTCAGATGGGTGAAATCAGAGCGTCTCCTCCAGAGGCCGGGTTGCATCTGTGAAAATCTAGTAAGTATGGGCAACATTTAAATAACAAATTACATTTGTTTCATTTTTCAATACCCTTGTGGTAACCAAATTGCCAAGATAATACAAAAAGGAACGCGGATATGTCCCTAATGGCAAAATGCTACTTAACATCTTCAGAGAGGCTGGAAAATGGAGCTTATAAGAGTCTCATTAAGTGAGTATCAACATGAAGGGAGAAACTACAGGAAGGACTTTTTTTCCCAGTTTTTGTACAAATGCAGCAGAACAGGTGATGGTGAGTAGTGTTGGAAAGACCTCTGAAATGCATGGGTAGAACTTGAAGTAAATTCCAAATACTTCCATTAGCAACATGTGAGGTTTCCATCAGTGAGATTGTGATTTGGTTTGTTTCTCTGAAACTTCTGCCTGAGAAACAAAGGATGGTGAGAGGCAAGACCTGACCTGGTGACTGCTCAGGGGGAAGCAGCTCTGGAGCTGAGCACAGGAAAGGAGGTCACTTTTAGAGTGTGGTGGCTAAACTCAGCTAATCTGACTTCTCACACCCAAATCCTTGTCAGCTAGGCTAATCATGGCTCCTAATTCAGGTCCATTGAAACTCTGGAATATTTTTTCCTTCGGGGAAGTGGGGTTAAGTGGAGTGAGTAACCTCTTCTTGCATGGATATGATTTGCTGCCAGTGAGTGTGGCCTTTGCTCGTCTCTGGGAATAGCACTTGTTGATAGCCTGAAGTCATAAATGCAATCATTTTGCATGTCATCACCACCCCTCTTGGCCATCATAGTGCTGCACCCACCTATCACACAGAACTGCTGCATGATGCACTGCTGAGTGCAGAAATTCTTCCCTCTGCAAAAAATAACACATAGGTCAGCCCGCGTGTTTTCAGCTCTTGGCTTTTCACCACTCTGCAGTACAAGCTGTAATGAAGCATCATCTAAATGTCTTTTGACACTTGCTGTTAGAGCACAGCATGGTGCCCCTGCTTCTTGCTGGTGTTTGAACTTCTGCAAATTGTCTTTCTCCAGCCCACAGACTCGCAGGGCCCAGATGCTCTTGTGGCAGAACAGAATAGTCCGAACACACCAGCAAAGGTCCAGATCCCATCAGCTGCCTTTGGAGACTGGTGATATTGTATGAGAAAGAAAAACTGGAAAAGCTCCACATGAATTATCAAGGATGAACTCCAGAGCCAGGGAGTGAAGCTGCCTTTGCTTTGGCTGGCTTCTCTCTGTACAGTTTGCACACAGATCATTTCAGGTGAGTTTTTCTTTGTGCTGGGCAACATCACTGATCATTGTTGCAAGTTGAAATATAAACTGAATCCTGAATGTCTGTACATTAGTGTTCATTTTCACCATCAGCGCCTGCCTGGGATTGCTCTGTGCAACCCTTCAATTGCTTTTTGAAAGTGCACTGCATCAGTGTACACAAAAATTGGATTGCATAAAAGCAAGGCAGAACACATTTTCTCTGGCTCCTTCTGAGACCTCAGAGCCAAGTTGGGTCCCTTTGACATTAATTTAGGTAAGGATCACCAAACCTTGATGAACTCAGGCTTTGTTGGTTAAAGGTGAATTTCTGAATTCCCTTGAAATCAAGTATGTGCTGCAGTGCCTGGCTGAATCATTGCTTTTTCTCTGTTTAAGAACCAAATCTCTGCCAGATCTCTGAGTCTCTTCTAGGTGGCTTCAGGCCTTTTCTCTGCTCAAGAGAGAATAATTGCTCTTGTAAATCGGTCACCACTCACACCCATCCTACCTGTAGAGTAGAAATCTCTGAATGAGCCAACCTCCAGTTCCAGCTGCATTTCCTTGCCTCGAGTCATCTGATCTCTGTCAGAGAGGAGCCTGAATGTGAACCAGCTTATGCTTTGCATGGACAGTGATGAGGGCAGAGTCTTGGTGCAAGACTGGCTGTGCTTCAGCATGACTGAACAGACCGGTTTTCTCTGTGTAATTTTGTACATGCTAAAGTCTGCTGATAAGCTTCCTCTCTTTATCTTACTAAAGCCATGGTGGCAGTTTGTGTGGACTGGTCCCAGGGGAAAACAACACTGTGAAACTCTCACAGATGGGCCATAGGGTTCACAGCAAAGGAGCTCAGATCAAAAAATAGTCTAAGCATCTGTTTCTTGTCAAAGGAGCGTGAGAAGATGTAAATGCTGAGCATGTGGACAGTCCTTGCCTCAGAACGATTCACCTTACATGCTGCAGGCAGTAAAGCAAATTTCAGCTTCTGGAGTTGATTGCTTACTGACTTTGGGATTGTCCCAAAGGTGCTGGGACAAGTCAGGTGGTATGAGCTAACTCATTTCACTTTGCAGATAAGGTAACTGGCTCAGCAGCTCTGTGGAGATGGATGGAGAACCAAGCAGCAGTAGCTCAGTTTCTGATGGTTACAGAACATCCCAGAGGGTAATGAAGGAAGGTCACGCAGAGAAATAAGAAACAGTCAGATGTGGAAATGCAACAAATTTCCTCCTACTGATTCAACTCTTGTTACAGCAAAGAGATGGGAAGGCTAGCTCAAATTTTGTTGTATGAGTTTGCATATTTTCTGGAATTCACAGGTTTTGATTAAGAACCAGGTGACCTCATAACTCATATGTGTCCTGCAGTATCTTTCTCTAGGACTTTTTTTTCAGTATTTTATAATTCAAAAGTGCAGTAACCACTTTTAAATTGAAAAATCCTTTCTATGCTATTCTTTTGTGTTTGGCTATTTTAAAAAAACCAGCATCAGGAGCAACGCTTTCCTAATAAAGTTGGCTCAGTTTCTGCTCATCTTATTTTGTTCTACCATTGACGTATCTTCTACAGGCCTGGATGGTTATTTTTATCCACCAAACTGCTGTTTACAGTTTTATCTTAACTTGCCATGTTTGATTTAATGTATTTCTATTTAGTAATTTCCATCATCAAGACATTATTTAGCCAAGCTGACCTTTGCATATTTATTATAGCTAATTATAAAAATAGCATCTACTACCTTGTAAACAGTCTGTACCTCAAATTATTAGAACAGAAATTCATAAATAACATATGGCAAACCCTTCTATATAACTCTGTAGTAATAATAGGGGAGACTGTAGTAATAATAGTGGCGACTTTAAAAAGAGTTATTCAAGAGAATAATGCAGTGGCTTTGAATGTATTAATACACAACAGTAAGTAATGGAAAGTTAGAATGGTTGAGGTTTACATCACTGCATGCAGATATACCAGTTTAGGCAGAAGTCAAGAGCTCAGAGCATAAAAGAGCATAAAAGAAAGACAATAGAAAGTTTAAATGTGAAAAGGAGTCAGTAAAATAAACCCAAGAATGTTGAAAGAAAACATTGATGTCTTCTGAGCACCTCACAGCATCTTGAGGAGCCTTAGAGAAGGGAATAGGCTTTTCAAATATTCCTTTTTATACCAGGCTGGGGAGGATGAAGAAAAGTTTGTAGGTACTTCCTGAGTGGCTGACTGCAACTGAGGGGAATGGATGTCTTGTGATGCCAGATCCTTAGGAGGGTTTAAGAGAGTCAGAAAGTCAGTGAGGTGAATATCACAGTATTTCTCTAGTCTCAAAACCAGATTGATTAAGCTGCACATTTTGGAAAACTCACTTGTTCCCAAACATCTGGAATTGGTAAGAAAGGAAAATGGTGGGTGAAATCCTGAAAAGACTGCCAGGTAGAGAATTAAAGGCCAGTGGCATAATTAGCTCCAGGCAGCACGTTTTGTGTTGAAGACTGATCAAAAAAGTGTATATCCAGTGATGGAAACTGCCTTTGTCTCGGCGTGTGTCAGCAGCTCACACATGTAAGGAAGGCAGGTGTGGTGGTGGCAGGGGTGGCTCATCGTGTCACTCTTTCAGTGCCTGCTCTGTGTGGGGTGGATGAGATCCAGGCTGGGCCGTTTGACAGGGGTGACTCTGCAGTTCAGAGCTGCAGGAACTAGGAAATGAGAGGGGGTGAGAGAACCTTCACAGGGCTGCTATACCATTGTAATGAGCATATTAAAGGCCAGTAAGGGAGTTAAGGAGGATCTCCAGGGATTTTTAGCTCCCACAGACTTTCTGAAGTTATTCCAAAGGCAGCCACTGCTGACAAAAACCGGCAGCTTGGTTATATTCCAAACAAAGACCTGAGGGTACATTACAGGAGCCCAGTATTCCCTATCTCAAGCAGTGAAAATAGTTCACAGCTGTCATGTCTGGTCAGATGAGCTTTTACAGACTACAGAGAGTCAGATTGTTCATTTAGTTTAAAGCAAGGTTGTGTTCCAACAGCTGAAAGTGATGGAATTACTGCAGACAGATTGCAGTTAAATGTCCTCCATTCTGGAATTTATTCAATCCTGATGTGAGAGGAAAACCTTCATTCTGCCGAAGCTAGTAGAAAAAGTTCCCATCAAATTCAGTGGTGGTAGGGTTTCCATTTGAACTTTCTTAGATAGCCTGGCACAATTTAGAGAGTAGGTGTTACTCAAGGGGTCATTTTCTGCCCTATAACATGCCCACTGCTGTCCCAGTTGCTGGCTGGGAAACCATGAGAAGAGTCAGCCTTTTCAGCTTAGGAAAATCAACTCATCCTGTGTGACCTTTCCATCAGCTCTAATTAGAGTAGTTAGATTAGAGTAAATGTTATGGGAGGTTCACCATAGACAATGCTTGCGTGCCTTTATGTTGCATTAAAAAAATGGCAAACTGGTTTCTTGGTCGCTCAGCAGCTGTGTAGACATTGATGCTGTTAGAGAGTGAAAGCTGGAAATCTCCTCTAGAAGATTTATTATGATTCATGCACCTTTCTAACTGCTGAGTGGCCAGACTCTGTTTTGAGATTCTCTGTTATAAATACAAATAAATTGTGGACAAAACCTTGGGAAAGGCCTGCTGTTTCATTGTGTCATTTAGCATCTGTGAAGACCAAACACCTCTAGCAGGTGTATGTCTAATACATGCACACACAGTGTCTCATCCCAGACATAAATCTTAATTTATGGGTATATTTACATGCAGGAGATTCTTTCATTTCCCTTGGTGATCTACTGTAGGATTTACCAGTTCCGACAGCACACATGCCTTTCTGAACCAGATTCCTCTGACTGAAAATGAAGTTGATTACATCTTGGTTTACATTAGTGTAAATGGAAATATCTGGATTATCCTGTTCTGTAATAATCCTTGCATGTATATGAAAAATATTATCATGTTGCTGCAAAGCTTCTTTATTCTAGAGTGAATAAAGATAATTCTTACAAATTTTTTTGAGAGGCTGAGGATTCTTGAAGTTTTTGGTTTTTTATTTCTTTCCTCTAGAGCTTCTCATTTTTCTAGAATATTAAGTGAAATGTCCGCGGCAAATTGCTGTACTACAGCAACACCACTCTGTAAAATAAATTGAGCTGTTTAAAGGGAAAGTAAATATAGAATGACTTGCACTAAAAAATAAAATTATTTCAAAATGCCATTAACTATTTCTATCACAATTCTCACTGAGCAAAGCAAATCTGTCATTGATTGACCCGCTGCCAGTAATACAGCACCATTTAATATATTACTATTTAAACGACAATTCAAAAAATTTATCCTTTTTCTCTGTTTTCTTACTGTTCCCATCCAGCAAGATGGCATCAGTTTGGGTGGTGCTATTTGGCTCCTGCAGAGGAAAAAAGGACCAGTTTTTCTATTATGCTGGCTGCCATTTAATTCTGATTTATTTTCTGCCCTAAGTCCTCCATCTTTCAGGTTTTGTGGCCTTGCAAAGACAGATTGAAATGCAACATGTCTGCATTTTAATATCTGCATGTCTTCCACTGGGTGATCAGGCTCATGTCCTGACTAACTTCGCTGGGTGGCAAGGAAGTGTTATACATACCACAGCTGGGACTGGAGTGATGCCTGGTCTAACAGAGCAATGAGGAAAATCAAGTGCTTACGTCCTCCCAAAGATTAATTGCTGTTGAAGACGAAAACAGACTCTCTGCAATTATTATAATTTGTACCTGGAACAAGAGGTATATCCTTCATCTTTCCCTTTGTGTGCTATCACTTATTCTCTGTAGCTGCCTGAAAGAGAAATAAAAATTAGCTTGAGATGGCTGACAGTGTGAAGGAAATTTTTATTTCCATTTAAGTATAGAAATTCTGCTCTAATGCTGAGACTTTGAAATATGCACAGGAGGCTTATGTGCAACAGGACAGAAGCCATCTCCAGCTGTGGAATTGGCCAAAGTGATGAAATAGGAAGTGCTTGTTTTAAAGTGTGTGAGACACTGTCCTGGCTCGCAGCATAAATTATGCATCTTCCCCTTCCTGCAGGCCTGCACTGTGTGTCCATGGCTGAACACGCAGTCCTTGGCCACAGTGTCTGGATAACAAAGGAAATGGAAGATTTGCTGCTAGGCAGAGCAGTCATTTCTCACTGAGCCTTGTCCTTAATGACATGGAGTGTCCTGTTGGAATGGATGCAGCTACTTTGCTGAGAAAGGAGCACTATCTAAAAGCAATCACTGCTGCACTTCTGACAGCCATCCCAAGTAATTATCACCTTGGGAGTTGAAAGGGAAAAAAAAGTCAAAACATTTGAGGATAACTCGGTGTCCGAAAAAAATTCTTTAATGCTTTCTTGTTCCAAACTGCACCAATCTTGCTGACATCATGGTCAAATTTACTCAGACCAGACCCTCTGCTCCTCTTCCCCTCCCATAGAAATACACCATTGGTTAAACATATATCCAGACCCCTCTAAAGCCCAGTCCCCTTTAACATTCCCAGTGTAGGAATTAGTGCTTAATATTACTTGAAATGACAGTAAATGCTGCCCAGTGGAGCAATTTTTCACTGCATCAACTGCTGACTTGCCAATCACTGTGAAATGCAGTTGTAATGAGTAAGGGACAGCAAAGGCATGGAGTGACTTCAGGGCACAGAAGAAGCCAGTGGATGAGTTGGTTGTCCTGACTGGCTGAGCTCCATGTCTGTAGGGAAACCCTCAAAACTAAGAGAAGCAAACATAAAGACAGAATGTGTCTGTCCTTGGCTCCTGGCTACAGAGCTGTGTCCTCTGGAAAACTGCACGGGAAGTGTAGCACACCTTCAGATGTCATGGGAGATATGTGATGTGTTTGCTACAGCCAAGAGCAAGCTGTAAAATCCAACAAATAGAGAGCAGTCAGTAACAAGGCACTGACTAGCTTAGTTTAAACTAGAGAATAGTCAAGCTATGGCAGTGATACAGATCATATTCCTATAGAACACAAACCTATCTCTGACTGTTACGGAGCTGCCCCTTTGTATTTCGTTGTCAGAAAAGTTACTAACTGCAAATGGCTGCTTGGCCTTCATATAACTGTACTCAGTTTTTGAGTGCTTTATTTATGGGATAAGTGGTGTGATGACATTTTAAATGCTTTCTCTCTGAATGGGGATAATGATCTAATGATTATTTAAGTGATTTTCTCAAACGGTCCTGAACTGAGGAAACTGAAGTATATGAAAAGTATTGCCATGTAAATGTCAGTGAAAGTAATTAAGCAGTGAGAAATTTAAGAAGGTATAATTTGTTTCATTTTCTCCTCTTCTGTGGAGATTTTAAAACGAGCAGAACTAAAATGTCCTGGGAAATATGGGATAAAAATATGGCATGATTTAAGGAAGGTTTTCCATCTCTGTTACAGCTGCCACATGGTATTTCTGTAAAAAATTCAGAATGAGGTATAAATGAACTGTACACTGGATCCCTAAATGTAATTTAATGGCATACATTCACTTTGAGTGTAAACTGCTATGTCCATTAGAGCAGAAAATAGCCTATCAGGGGACTACTCACTGGAAAGTTACAGAATATTTCAAAATAAAAAAAAATAGGCTGCTAAAAATGTTATGCAGTGATTCTATGGATTTCTATTAATGGAAGATTTTTAATACAGATGAAGCTATTTGTTTCAGAAATTGTTTAGCCAGGTTTATCAGGAGAGGTCCTTCAGTCTTCACTCCACAAAAATGATGAACTAATGGTTTAAGTTGAGCTGATCCTTGGGGACAGAAGTTCCAAGTCAGTTATTTTCATGAGGTCTTTTACAGAAGATTGGGAGTTCCTTGATTCTCTGATCTTTCTAAAAAAAACCCAGTCAAATAAAGATAAAAAAATGGCAAGGCAGAACTCCGTAGAACTAGAACAGATGTTCTAATAATATTTCTGTGGTTTTTTTTTTTTTTTTTAGGTTTAGTGTGTGTATCACTGAGAAATACTCTTTCTTTTGTCATAAATAAATGCTAATGGAAATATCAGAGTGCTGATCTGTCTGTATCTGATTCATTTTTATATATGCTGTGTTCTCTACTCAATGAATTCACTCATTAATTTTCTGTACAGCAGCTTGTATTTCATTAGATGTTTTTTCCCTCCCTCAGGGAGAGATAGCTCTGAAGAAACATTAATCACTGATTCCTGCAGAAAATATTCTTGAATTGTGAGCTGTGTAGTGTTTCTCTTTCTTCTGATTTCTTTACTTATTCTGTTTTTCATGTAAAAGTTATTTCCAAGACAGAATGTCCCATGTGGCCCTTCATTCAACTATAACTGCTTATTATGTTCAATTATTTTTCTGCCATTAATGAGGCTGCACTATTTTATTAATATGTTCATTACTTTATAGGGACTATCATGCAATTTTTTATCTTGAAGAAATTTTGGCTTTACTATTTGCTTAAATAGATATTTTACTAACAAAACAAAATAGAATTAAGAAACCATCTGTTGCATGTAGGTAGTGTTTTTCTGTTGTTAAGGGTGGTGTATATGTGTGTATTGAGAATATATAACATCCATATATATAAATGAAAGTAGAACAGCATTCTGTATCAGTAGCTTAAAGGCTGAGATTTCTGTATCTGATTATGGAAATTATATTTGATATATGTGGCAGGACATCCCCTCTCTCTCATGGCGGGGGCATTTGGAAGAGAGAACTCAGGCCAGATTAATAGCCCAGCGAGGAGCCAGAGAGCCCAGCAAGGGGTCAGAGAGCCCAGCAAGAGGTCTCCTCCAGGTGCCTGAGAGTCTAAGCACCAGCCACGAGTACACATCTTGGTATGAAAGCAGATGTGGAAAGAGATAAAAGAAAATAAACATCAGTGACCAAAAGACACGGTTCTTATGTCTATAAAAGCCCACACAATTATCACAGAGGCAGAAGTCTCTTACACCCTCCTTGAGAATGTGTGAGAAGATTTCTCCCTGGAGCTTGGATGCAACTCCAGGTCCCTTTCCCAGGAATTGAGAGAGAGGATTTCTCGATGTGTACTCCATCAAGATTGGATGCTAAGAAACATTGAATCCTAAGTTATACTATTTCTTAGCTAGCTGTAAATTCAATGGTACCTTTGACTCTGCGTGTATAGTACTAGTACACCCTTTTTGTCTTATCCCTGTATAGTAATAGTCTGTTTTAAGTCTTATGTCTGTTAGTTTTGTGTCTATAAATAAATAAATAATTCATTTTATAATAGACCAAATCAGCCATTATTAAAGAACTCACGAATAAGAGTGGACCTTGGGGTGCTGGACACCTCAATAACACGACTGCCTGCTTCCAGAGGCCTGGGTAAAAGGCAAGAGCTGATTTAAACCTACATCATCCATTCATAACAACATATCAATACTTTGCTTCAATGCACAGAAATCTGCATGGCCTTAATTGAAAAGAGACTTTATCCCATCACTAATAGGAATGCACTGCAACATCCTTGCTAAGTGTGGGACGTCCTGATTCACGTAGGGCGCATGAGTTACCAGCTGAGTGTTCTGGGAAAAAGAGGTGGCAGGGATTGGAGTAGTGCAGTTTAGAGTTGCTGAGAAGATGCAGCTTCTCATCAGGAGGTGACTTGCCTGGTAGGGACCTAACTAAATTTTTGTTTTCAGGTCATTTACAAGCATGAAGTTTTTACAGTTAAAAAACAACCAACCAACCAACCAACCAACCAACCAACCAACCAACAGTGATTTCAAAAGCTGGCCACTTCCTAACATCCCCAGAGTCAACAGCTGATAAAAAGATCTTCAGGAAGGAGGTCCCCACAAGATGTTGCAATGAAAAACATTTCCCCCGGCCAGTATCTTACAGTTATGTCCCCAGTCCCCTATGTCTCGTACATCCAATATAGGACTATTTTTCACAAAATTGAGAAAAAACTGTTTTAGCACTCCTCTCATCTGTAGCAGCCTTGGTTCATTGGGCAGCACCTTTTGGACCTGCCGTGTCTCAGTCTGCAGTTGCATGTGGGCAGAGAGTGATGTCTCAGCTCTCAGCTAGACCCAATGCGCAAAATTTTGCTCTGAACTTTGATTAACAGAAGACCCTTAGGAACACCTACATCTTCAGAAAGGATCTGGTGCATAATGAGTTACTCAGGATCAGTGAGAAATGCTACGGGCCTCAGAAAAAAACCAAATTATTCACTCCCTCATCTTCTTCTTGCTTCATAGCCTACCCATTCCTACACTAATGACGTTTACCTCCTGCTTGTGGTACAGTGGGAGTGTCCCCCACCCCACATTTCATTTGTCTGCCAAACAAACCTAAGGCCAAGAACAAAAGGTCTTCTTTGTGTTTGATTTTCTGTGAGCATATTTTATTCACTAGTTTCAAAACTCTACATATTTTAGAAACATTAGTTGGATTTATCGACTGTGACTTCATGATCTTCTTCCAGGAATTCTCTCTTTGAAGTGCTTTTCCAGAGAATATTACAACTATGTAATATTTATCCTTTGTAAACTTACTGACACTACTCTGTCTTTTCAGATAGATAACATGACTAGTTCCCAGGCTGCTGTAATTTAAATTCATCTCTTAAGCATGCACCAGAGCAGTATAGTGAATAGATATCCCTGATGTCTTCCCATGCTTTGCAGACTCCAGAGACAATGGTTTCTAGGAAAGGAAGAATCTCTGCCAAGCTAGTACCTGCTCTGAACCCTGTGACTTGTCCTATCCAATTTCAGATGTCAGTTCTCAAGGACATGGTGCTCCTGAATGTAAAAGTAAAACTGAAGGATGAAGGATATCCAGTGGATATAATAAACTCAGAATTTCTTTGAAGACCTATAATGCTCCATGAAGAAAAAGATGGGTTCGGGGATTCCTGTACTCAGGAGGACAACAGAAAGGCCATGGTTCCAGAGCCACAGTATTCCTGTCATTCCTGGGCCTGGCCAACTACAGAGGAGTTGGAACTGTGCAACACTGGAACAACCTAACGATCTAATTTTTACAGCAGTGACCTGAATTTAATAAGCGATTATGTAGACAATTCTGTCATATATATAAGTGTTACCATTCTTTTGCTTAAAGACTAACCTCAGATTACAAAATGTGGCAGATTTTCATCTGTCCTGGTGAAAGTAAGCCATTAGACCGAAATGCAAAGGGAGAGGAACAAAATAGGAACCAAGGTGCTGCTTATGGATGAGTAGTCTTTCTGGGAAAAGGGACTCGGGGTATGACAATACCTGTATATTTTAGTTAATGGTCTTTAGTACACTACACATGAGCAGCAGTGGAAGTCAGGACTGGAGCCCTGATAACTTCTAAAACATCAGTGTCCATCTTATTATCTCCATTTCTATATGCAAATGGCTTGCAAAAGGAAATGAGAAAATTCTCTTGCAGAGGATGGGAAAAGAAGCATCTCCCTCTCTCTACATGGTTTTTTGAAAGCAGCTTTTCAGGGGGTGAATCACATCCCAGTCTCCAGCTCAGTTTAAAGAATAAGAGACATTGGCGTATCATCATGATTCCAGCCGGAAGTACTGAGCTAACAACCCGGGTTCTTGCTCTAAAAGTTACAATCTTGGCATAACATCTGCTTCTTCTCTGAGTCCCTGTTGGCTTTGTGTGTTTGGTCTGCCATTGCAGCGATAATCACAGAGTGCTCGATCTGATGGAAACGACTCATGAAAGGAAACCCAAAAGATGCATTAACAGTAGGGTATTGAAATACTCTTCTAGGGCTGAACAGCTTGAGTGAATCAAAGAATGGGTTGGGATGGAAGGGACCTTAGAGACAATCTCACTTCAACCCCCCTGCAGGAACACCTTCCACTAGACCAGGTTGCTCAAAACCCCATCCAACCTGGCCTTGAACACTTCCAGGGATGGGGCAGCCACAACTTCTCTGGCCAGCCAGGGCCAGGGCCTCACCACCCTCACAGGGAACAATTTCTTACTAATATTTAATCTGAATCTACTCTCTTTCAGTTTAAAACTATTACCCTTTGCCTTATCCCTCCATGCCCTTGTAAAAAGTCCCTCTCCAGCTCCCTCAAGTAGCCCCTTCAGGTACCGTAAAGTGTTTTAAGGTCTCTGTAGAGGCTTCTTTTCTCCAGGCTGAATGACTCCAGCTCTCTCAGCCTGTCTCCATGGGAGAGGTGCTTCATCCCTCATGCCCTAGAAGGTCAGATTTCTTTTGATGAAGCCTGGGATATTTGAACATTAAGACTTTGCAATGTAAAACCACTCTTTAAATGAGGGAATAAATATTGCTAAAAATACTTAAGCGTTTGATTGCAGAGGTTGTAGATCATGTTTTTTGTACCTCAAGACACTTAAATAGAAATTGGAAATGCACTAATAATTTTGAAAACTACTAGGAATTCAGTCTCGACTTTTATCCCAAATGCCGTAATCCCCAACACTCTTTAACATGGATTTGTTACTCATGTAGGTGCCCTTTGTGTTGTTCTCACTGATAGTATCGCTATTCCAACAAAATATATTACATTTTATTCTTTAATGATTAACCACTCCACTTTCCTATTAACAAAGCAGCAAATGAGATGCTAGTTTCGTTACTCCCTGCTGAGCAGATAATTTAACGCAGTTTCCTCACAATAGACAGTAAGGAGAAGCAGAAACTGGTTACTGTGTATTGCTGCTATGGATACAAGCATCTTCCCTCTCTCACTGTTCTGAGACTTCACTGAGTGCTTGTTAGCATATTACCCTGTAGTGGTTTGATCACATCTATTTCACTCTGTGAGATAAGGATTAGAAGAAACGCAAAGCAGGCCTAAAATTTTAAAGAATATAAAGGAGTTTATTACTAACAGAGTTAGAAGTAACAAGAAAAAATATGAAGTTAAAGCAAACCCCCCCCGTCCTTTCTTTCCAGCACTCCCCCCTCCCTTCACCACCTCGCACAAAGGGTAACAATTTTGGTCAGTGTTGCAGTCCTTAAAAGTCTCTTTCTTATGCTTAGGGAAAAGTTTCCTTCTGCCGTGCTGTGGAAATCCTTCACAACTCAGTAGTCCGCCCGGAAAGTATCTACTGAAGTGAAATATCTCTTCTATGAAAATTCCAGAGTATATTCATACTGCAATCATGGGCCACCACATCGGGTTACAATTCTTTTTAAAGATGAATTCTTCCAGCGTAAACAAAAAGGCTCTCTGCTTCTTCACAAATCTCTAAAAGCTGCTTCACGACTACATGGCCTGGCATAGGCATTTTCTTACATCTTCAGAAGCTGCAACATGAATTCTCACATGCATGGATTTTTCATCTCCCCATACTTTAAAATGATTTAAAGAGTTCTCCCGCAGCTTGCTAGAAGGGTTTCAAGCTTCACGCCAGAGCGCCTCCACCCACTTTTCCCGCTGCCATCCCAGCGTCGTGCCACGTGACTTCCTCTTTCTTCCTCACCGTGCAGCCGCCACGTTCTTCTCCTTCAGGGCTGCTTCAGCTTAGTGCGAGCTGTGCTGGCTGCAGAGGGCTCTGCCTGCTCCCGCCAGGTCTGCGCGGGGCCGCATGGAGGGGAAACGGAAGCCCCCAGTCTCTACAAGCCGAGCCGGATGGATTCAGCTGTGGGGCAGTCCAGGGGTGGTTTTAGCTGCCCAGGCTGGGCCCAGGCCAGGCCCAGAGGCTCCGAGGCCCCCCCTGCCTTTCTCTGTCAGGAGACCGGGACCAGAAGGAACTTCCCGCCCTTGCACGGGGTTTAAATATGCAAAAATTGCAAAAGTGCATTGCCTTAAAAGTTTGTCAGTCAACTCAGTTTCAACCCATTACATAGCCAAAAGGCATTTAATGCTGAGTAGACATGTATTATGTTAAAGTCTACTGCCCTTCTTATTTGGTTATAGTCTATTCTGTAGAAACAAATGTCAAAGGTTTGTTTTCCCTGTAAACAGTTAAACTTCAAAACTAAGATAGAGAAAGCTTTAGTTTTGATGTTAATAAGAGCTGACAGCCTCATAGGGTGCATAAAAAAGATCAGAACTGACTAAAGAAGAATTTAGCATACATATAAGCCTTTACCAACCATAAATCAAACATTTTCAAATAACTCTTTAAAAAAAATTTGGAGGAAATTAACTTCTGCTGTTGTTTGTACAGTGATCCTTACGCTAGTGCTGACATACACGTAGGTCAATGCTACTTCATTGCAGAACACTAAATGGCGGATCTTGCCTAAAGACATCCATCTCTTTGATGTCAGAAAGCTCAAAGATAAAAGCAGCAAGATAAACAGGCAAAGGAGATCAATTTAATTCAACACTGGAAGGATATGGGTTGTATTTCTTTATAAGATTAAATAAATGAACACTTAAATGACTGCTCTGTGTGAAATGACTTGATTTGTTTCAGGTATCCACTCCATATTGTGTTCACAGAATATCTCACATGAAGGATAACAACAGGAACAGTCCTGGCATCTGTTATTTGGCTGTGGTAGAAATACAGTTCACAGTTAGTGTGAGTGAAAAGCCATTGGTGTCATTCTGTAAGTCTCTCTGGTACTTCTTTCATTTTAGGCTCTATGTAGGTGATGTTTTCAACAGCTTTCACCACTGAGTCATGTAAATAATGCAAATGCCTATTTGCATAGGTAACTTGTGCTCTAGCACACACAAAAGTGTGACTTATAAGATTTTTTCAATTTGCTTGAAAAAATCCCAGCTTGAGAGACATGTACACTGAACATTTGCACCCAGTGAACACCTCAGCCTGTTCTTGAGTGTTACTTTTAGTGCCAAACCACAAGCACAAAGAATTGGAAGATAAAACCAACAGAATGTAACATTTTAACAGTACATAATATTCTTTTCAGGACCTCTAATAACTAACCATATGGAGTGTTGTATGCCCTCTCTTTACTCTGAGTTATGTAGCTTTTATAAAATAAAATGTCAGGACCTTTTCAAGTTCTTGCTAGTTAAGACAGTGTTTGTTGTAGGGAAGTAGACCACTGCAGTCTGGGACTTGATCCAAAGTCTATTTAAATCTCTTGAAAAATCAGGTGATGACTGGTCATACTGTATCTTGGGCACATGCTTCGTGTTCATAAGATTCTTAATCAAATGTTAGTGTTTTGCCAGCAAAGCAAGCACATGAGTGACTTGCTCAGTCAAGGTCTATGAAAAAAAGAGATTATCCTGTCAGCACATAATGATAATCATTTTGTGCTGCTTGGCTTCTGAGGCACTTCCTTATAAGTTGAACTAATTCAATAATAATTCACAGAATACACTAAACCAGGCATATCGTGCCATGAAATTAACTTAAATATCTTTGTGGTAACCCAGCAGCAATTCAGCTGGTGTTGCAAATATCTTTATCATCCTTCATTGATTTTCCCTGATGTCCCCACAGATTGATGTCTTTTACTGGACTTTCACTGCTGGGATACATTAGTTTACATATGAGCTACTGAATGAGAGATTAACAGTCCAAATATTCCACTTGTTTTCTTTGGGCAGCAAATAACATTATTTCAAAAAATTAATTATGTTTTTTCTTCCCTTAATGTTTGATCTCACAATAATCTTCTTAATGCTGAGATATGAGATGATTATAAAACCAAGCTTTGGTTTAGACTCATTGAGCAAATGTTGAGACTGTCCAAGAAGAAATTCAACTACTTGCTTTACAAATTGCACACAGCAAACACAACTGCAGAGCACAACACATTGCACAATTACAGGTTTTGTTTAAAAACTGTCAGAGCAGGCAGACTTCGATTTATCTGAACAGATTTATTTGCTTTGAAAATTTATGCCTTGACTTAGTTCACTGATGTACTCAGCAGATGAGACATTTCATAGATTACTTTTGGAGTAACCACGTGCTCATATTTATAGATAAATGTCTGCTGAAAACATGTTCAAGTTGCATTTTGATGGAAACCTTTGAGCAAACCCGCTCATGGGAGCTCTTGCTATGCCATAACACATGATTAATGGGCAACTGAGGAAGGGCCTTGATTGCTGTGAGGGGCTCTTAATGAAAAAGGCTGCAAAAAATTTATATTAAGAAGGATATGTATTATCTGGCATTGTTCAAGAATAATCCTTACTAAATCCAGAAAAAATAGGCTGTCATGGCTTTGAGACCCAGACTGCAAGGCACTGACCCTCTGCCTGCAAACGGAGCCTGCATGGGCAGATAGGAAGAATCAGTGTTTTCTGCTGATGTATTTAAAGATTTAAAGATTTTATTTAAGAATTAGACACAAATTGGCCAAAAGGACCAAATGCACCTTGGGGCACATCAGGCACAGAATCCCTGCCTGGTCCAAGGAGGGGATTGCTCTGGTTTACTCTGCCCTGGTGTGGCCTAACCCCAAGCAGTGTGTGCAGTTTTGGGCAGCACAATATAAGAAGGAAAAGCTATTGCAAATTGTCCAAAGGAGGGACATGAAGATGATACGGACCTTGAGGGGAAATGAGAAGTGGCTGAAGTCACTTGGTCTGTTCAGCCTGGAGAAGAGGAGGCTGAGGGGAGACCTCAGTGCAGCTACAACTTCCTCATGAGGGGAAGAGGAGAGGCAGGTCTCTTCTGCGTGGTGATAGGACCTGAGGGAATGACCTGAAGTTGTGTCAAGGGAGGTTTAGCTTGGAAATTAGAAAAAGGTTCTTCACCCAGAGGGTGGCTGGGAACAGGAACAAGCTGCCCAGAGAAGTGGTCACAGCTCCAGCCTGACAGAGTTCAGGAAGCATTTAGACAATACTCTCAGGCACAGGGTGTGACTCCTGGGGGTGGTGCTGTGCAGGGCCAGGAGTTGGACTTGGTAATCCTTGTGGCCCCCTTCCTGCAGAAAATGACCTTTCCATCATTGCAAGGTTTGTTTCTTGCAAGTTCTGAAATTATGAAGTGTCATAACTCTATCTGAACTGCAACTGAGAAAGCCAAAATCAGAATAGCTATAGGAAGTGTGTGTTGGAAAGATCATCAAACTAGTCTTAGATATAGGGAAAAAACCAAATAGCAAGGAAAGAACCTGTAACATGGAAGTAAAAGTGAAGACAGAAACAGAATGGAAAAACCCAAAGTTTTCATTATTTAGGCAGACTTTGGGAGGACTTGGCAAGATGGATACTGGCTAGTCAAAATAACAGTGATTAAAGAGGTATCTCCTCACCACAACAGTGCTGGCTCTTGCAGGTCAGTGTCTTGAAAGGCAGCTGTGGCTCAAGAGACATCAGGACTGGGTAGAGAGAGGAAGCAACCACAGACACTCATTTGCCACAGAATTTGTCAAACTGATAATGGCACTCAGTTAAACTGAGTTTGGGAAGCCTTGCTTTAGGCTCTCAGATGTTCCTGAAGATAAGACATTGCCTTATCTTTTTACTTATTACTAATAATTATGTATTTGCAAAGAGAAAAATAGTGGGATTTCAGTTAGGTTTAAAACACTTAGCAACAATTTACCATGTCTCTCTCTAGAAAAGTCCTTCATTAGGTATTTTTATTAATGTGGTTTAACTAAAATAAATTCTATGAGATTATTCACCTGCTCATATTTTTCCATTTTTAAATTGTTCTGATAATCCATGATAAATTAATAAGCATGAATTGCTTTTTAACTTAAATTCCTCTCATGGTGTCTTACCCATTTCTGATCATGATTAAAAGTGAAAAGACTAGTGAAAAGGAGTTATGGCCGGTATTTGAGAATCAGAATTTCTGGTTTTATTTATTTAGATAAAACCATTTCTGTTAAAGGAAGAGGCTTTCTGTTACAAGCTCTGCAAATAAACCACACCAAAACTCTGTAGCTGAAGTAACTCTTTTCAGTAATTGGGTTAGGTTTGGGGATTTTTTCCCCCTTGTTTTTTTGGCTTTTTTGTTTGTTTGTTTTATTGGTTTTGGTTTTGTTTTGCCTTGGTTGGTTGTGGGTTTTTTTTATTTCCGTAGGAATTAAATTACTCTAATTAAGGACTGTGTTGATTTTACTTGACTGTAATTGCAGTATTTCCTAAGATAGGGGCAAAACCACATAAGAAAAAAAGTGAGAGGCTCATAGGGAAATGGATGTGAAAAGAAATGTATATTGTATACAACTTTTTACATGCTGTTTTCCACTGATTATAAATTACTTTTCAATCAACTCAAAAGACTTCTGCTATGTCATGTAATGAAAAGAGAAACCAAATGTTACAGAAAAGAATATTCTGCTGACAGAAAGATTCAGATTCATGTTCAGTAATTCTTTTTTGCCCAAATATTTCAAGTAAATTCATAGGACTTCTGTGCTGTAAAGCTTCCAAGGTAGCATGTTCTGAAAAGAAGAAATTGAACACATTATGAATGAGATTCAGAGTCCTGATGCATTCCTTTCTGAAGGCTCATTTTGCTTTAAGTCAGTTTTGTTCTGGAAGGTAAGCCTGTCAAAAGATGGGTAGTAAAACCCCCAGCTGTGGGTCTATATGGCACTCCCAGCCCTCGCTGGTGAGGCAGCGTGAGAAGCGGAGAAGGCCTTGATGCTGTGTAAAGGCTGCTCAGCAACAGCTAAAACATCCCTGTGTTATCAACGCTGTTTTGGTCACAAATCCAAAACAGGTCCCTACGGTCTGCTATGAAGAGAATTAATTTAGCCTCAGGCAAACCCAGGACAGCTTCCAGGCACTACCTGGTTTAGAAGAGTGATGACTGCAGAGAGGAACTCTAGAGCCAATTCGTGACTGGAGCAACAAGGGAAGTATTATTCATGACTTCCCATAACAGAAAACTTAAGAGACACGCAATTTATTAAGTTACAGTGTTAAAAATAACTTTTTCTGACAATGCATAGCAAAATTGTAGTACACAGATTTTGAGGATGCTGCGGCAGTCAAAAAGATATAATTGTGTTCACTTCAGTTAATGGAGGACAAGACTAACACTGAGTACTAACACTGGATGCGACTTTGAGTCAAGATGCTTCCACGCTTAAAATAGGTTGGAAACTGGGAGAACAGACACAGGAAAGAATACATTTATCCATAGTTTTTTTCCCATTCCTTTTCCTCTTGCATCCACCACAAGTACCTGCCAGAGGCAGACTAATCACCTGGGCTGGTCTCTGGGTCAATACAACATGGCATTTATGTTCTCATTCTCCACAAAGTTATTTACAGGTGAGCACAAACCAAGACTGAGGGAGGGAAAATCATTGTGTCTCACATGTGCCGGTGTGGCTGCAACCACCTTGAGACATCACACTCCAGGATATTAGGAAGTTCAGTTCACATTGCACATAAATAACAACTCCATGAAAAGACTGAAAAGGCATCTATAAAAATAAAGCCTTTGGGGATGGGAATTAAACCATGTCACCTTGGCAAGCAAATGTTTAGAAGAACAGAAAAATCCTCCATGTCATCCACACATTTATATAAGTAGTAAATGCAGGTTATGGGTGGATGTTATCATAACCCATGCTCACAAACACCTTCCTATTCTGTGCAATTGCCAGGTAAAAACATTTCTGCAAGAATATAAAGATAAAGGCTCAGTTAAATTTAGTAGACTATTTTAATCTTAAAATTCAGCCTCTAAACACATGTAATTGATAGTATATGAATGAGTCATGGAAAGTTGCTTTTTATGAAGAAAATCAGTAATGTTCACTTCTGACTCTTTTCATTACTTTTTATATCACTAGCTTTCTTCCAGTATGCAATTTGGTGATCCTTGATCCACAACATTTACAGCAATTTAAATGTATTTCAGATGCTGGTAACATGGGTCCTGCCATTTCAAATGTTCGTGAGTTTCCGAGCTATTCTGCTTCCAGTTTTCTTCTTTATGAGCAAATCATTATTTATGAAGTCTAATGATAAAATCCTGCTTTCCTTAGGCTGGAATGCATCCCTTTCACAGACAGCTTGCCACGTCCTCTGCACTGCACTTCCAGCCCAGCACAAATGGGAAGGTCAGTTGTGACCAGCAGAGAAAAGTCACTGAGACCAGAAAGGCAAAGGAGGTTCCAGGAGATGAATGACAGGTACCTTGATGAGCTCAGACAGCAGCTGATCACAGAATCACAGAATCAGCTGAGCTGGAAGGGATCCAGAAGGATCATTGAGTCCAACTCCTGGCCCTGCACAGCACCATTCCCAGGAGTCACACCATTTGCCCAAGAGCATTGTCCAAACGCTCCTTGGGCTCTGTCAGGCTGGAGCTGTGACCACTTCCCTGGGGAGCCTGTTCCAGAGCCCAGACACCCTCTGAGCAAAAAACCTTTTTCTCATAGGCAACCTAAACCTCCTCTGACACAACTCCAGGCCATTCCCTTAGGTCCTGTCACTGTCACCACAGAGAAGTGCCTGCCCCTCCTCTTCCCCTCACAAGGAAGTTGTAACTGCAATGAGGTCTTCCCTCACTCTCCTCTTCTCCAGGCTGAACAGACCAAGTGCCCTCCGCCACTCCTCACATGGCTTCCCCTCAAGGCCCTTCACCATATTTGTTGCCCTGCTTTGAACACTCTCTCAGAGTTTAACATCTTTCTTATATTGTGGTCCTGCAATTTCTCCCACTCTGCCTTGCAAGGCTGCGCTGTCTTGGAGAATTGTTCCAGGTGCATACTTCCAGGTTTGCTTCCAGTTATACAGGCCTTTGATTTTGCTCCTTTTGGAGACAGGTAAAGATACGTATATTCCCCAGTTAAATCAAACAGAAAAGAAGTTGACATTCAAATACTATTTCATTTAACTTTTCAAATGATAACCTGAACTTCCAAAAATTTTGATGACAGCTTTCAAGCTGCACTCAGTCAGCAAATCATTAGAGTATGTTTGCATGTCAGGACAGCCCCATGGCACTGCCAGGAGGGATGGTAAATAAATTGAGTGGGTTTTAGGTGGAAACGAACCAGCCACAGCCAGTGGAATTAGTCAAGATGTTGTCATAAAACTCCAAAAGTTCTCAAAGTGGATTGAAATAGGGAAAGCCACAAAAGCTGTTATCTCACCCATTCACATGATTTTTGATATCTCTTTCTTTTTGGTTACCTAGAACATATGGAATGTTACTCATGACTTTTGACCATGATTTATGTGATGTGCAGCTCCCTTGAAGCTCACACTTTCAAGTATTCCAGCAAAATGCTCTCATTGCCAGAGCCACATGGCAACTAGTAAACCAGGTTTGTCCTCATTTGCAATAGAACACATTTCAAGGACATCTCTGCTGCTTTCTATAAACAATTTGGAAATAGAGACATGAAGATTGTTCCCTTTATGGCCAGAAGAGAACTAAGAATGCATTTCTAGTAATTTAAATTGTTAACAGCACGTAGCCATACATGTTTGTGAGAAAAACATTTGAATAACTGAGAAAAATACTTGAATAACAATTAATTCAATTGATTGAATTAAATCATCAGTGCAGGAGTCAGCCCATGGTCAAAGTATCCTGTTTCACTTAGGGTGACAACTGAAAATGGGATTTAGGGACCAAAAGATAGGGATTATAATAAGTATTCTAGGAAAAAAGCTGAAATGGCAGACAACCCCATTTAGGATGGAGGGAGATATCAGAGTAATTCCTCAAGAATCAGTCTTGAGACTAATCTTATTTAAAAGCAATCATGAATTAAATTCATAGAGACTTAGTCCAGAAATGTAGGAATTTACTCATGAAACTTGCTAGTAACACAAAGACAACAAAAAACCATCCATACAGAGGGATTTATTTAGTAAACAAAATATAGCTACATGGCACTGGAGGATCAAAATGTTAAACAAGTGATTAAACATAAACACGTGCATGGGCATGAAACGTGAGACAGAAACTTATTGAGCAAAACGGCTGCTACTATAAACTTTGGCTATGAAGTGCCACCCTTGGAGGTTCCAAGGCTTGGCCAGACAAAGCTAAAGCTGTCATCATTCAAGCTGGCAACACTTTCTCGCTGAGAGAAGAACTGGACCAGGAATCCAGAGATCTTTTCCAACCACAGTTCTGTGTTTCTGTGAGAACGAATGAGACAATGACAGTTGTATTGGTCATGTCCTTGACTATGAACTGCCATTGCTCCTCTGAGGAAGCTTTTGCAGTCCCAGAAGGTGTTTGGTAAGGTATTCCCTATAGAAATAAGCATTGGTTTCAGAAAATGTGGGTTTCCAAGTAAGGCATTTTATGCTGCTGTAGTGATGTGCTCAGGAAAGATTAACTCAAAATGTGCTAAAAGAGCAGGATAGGACTAGGAGTCAGCCAGGATTTGGGATGTACCTGCTTAGATCTTTGAACTGTAGAAAGTGTCATAAAACGCAAACTATTTTGGGGGTTTTTCATTACAAACTCAAAATTTAGTAGAAAATAATTTTAACCAATTAATATTTTTTTTTAAATGCGAGATAGAAGTGAAACATCAAGAAACCCAATCTAGAAGGGATTCTGTGGTGGCTGCAGTCTGGACTGAAGGATATGTTGCAATGATAAGTTTTCACTTTTTTTCCAAAGCTCTGAATAATGTAGGATTTGAGAGACTCCATCATGATGATAATCTCATGGCAGGCAAGGAAGGAATAGAGAATAAAAATTTTCATCTTTCAAGAAAATCATATTACACAGACTCTCTCTTCTCCAGAACAATTTCACAAGAGTAGTCCAGGTGAGTCTACAAAACCACATATTTCATGAAGAGATGAAACCCAGCAGACAAATGGCTGATTTGACCTTGTCATGCAGAAAAGGAATAGATGATATTAATGACAGCATGTCTTATCTTGTACAGTTTACATGCAACCCTGTAACATGTCCATTTAACACTTT
Source organism: Eulacestoma nigropectus (assembly GCA_013397775.1). NCBI lineage: Eukaryota > Metazoa > Chordata > Aves > Passeriformes > Eulacestoma > Eulacestoma nigropectus. The sequence continues at coordinate 1,743,023 of VZTE01000432.1, read as the reverse complement.
CAAAAATGTCTGTATAGTTCTTGAAGTTTCTGTGTTCTTTTTTACTTTTCAGTGTCAAGCCAGCCAGTCTGCTGATAGATTTGGAGTTCATCTCCATGCAAATATTCAGCAGTCCAAAAATCCATATCCTTAGTCTTATTTTGAATTAACTTTTTTTTGGGGAGGTGGTGGGAGGGAGGAGGGAGAAGGAGGCTCTTTTAGAGTACAAGATATGACTCAAAACAAGTAAAGTCTAAGGAAAGCTGAATTTATAGCTAATATAATAGCAGAGCTGGGATTCAGAAGATCTGGATTATATCTTGGACTGCCACAGACTTCCTGTATGATCCAAGCATATGAGAAATATTCAGTTTTCTCCTAGGAAAAATGTGATTAGCTCTATCAAGGTAATAAACTGGGAGAATTTATTAACTGGTATTTTTCAAGTACTCTGACCCATTTGTTTGAGACGGTATAGAGCCACAAAAAATGGATATAAATTAAATTACATCACTGTGCATAACAGGGCATCTACACCTGGAACTTATTCTGTTTCTTGGTAGAAGTCTAAATTATTCAAGCACTTCAGATTTTTACCATGAAATATTAGTATAATCTTATCTTTCACTTGGTGTAATTAATTTTCTTTGACTTTTCTCTTCATCATTCATTTTCCAGCCCTTTCTCTTGAAGCCACTAAATTTTCCCTATATTCATACTTTACCAATTGCTCCTATTCTATGGAGATTCAACTTGCAGTTCCTCTGAAAGGCCACAGGTAGGACTTTATATTGTCCCTACTCATGGGCACAGAGAGACAAGTCTTTCTTTTTGGCTTAAGCAGCTTCTGGCCCCCTTTTCCCATCCCCTTATTCTTGTCTACCACTCTCACTGTGCCAAATGAACCATTTGCAGGGCAACATGATGAAACAGAGCCTGGAACTGCTCTAAGACATAAATAACCATATTTTGCAGGGTGATTTTCTTTTGGGATAGACATCCACAGACAGAATGCTGCCTTTGCCAAGGTGCCAGAGAAAAGGTGAGATCGATCAGCAACACCTCTCGTATCTGTGCTAAAACACTGCCATTCCCTTCCCTTGCCTGCTGGCCCAGGAGCTTGTGAAGAAGCTTGCTCTGCACCACATACCTGCTCCTGCTTTTGAGGAGAGAGGCAGAAACCAACCCTCAGCTCCACTCCAGTGAAACTCATCTAACACATAATGTGAATTGACAGCCCCTGCAGGATCATTAACAGAACAGTTTGATTGCTTAATTAACTGCCTGATCAGAGTCTTGCGCTTTTCCGACAAAACCAGTTCAATTGCCCCTTCCAGCTCCACTCAGAAGTAAGCTGGTCTTTTCAGAAAATCACTCAGAGCTGGCAATACCTGGAGTATGCCACATTATTTGAATTGTGGATGTCACCCTCAGAAATAAATACTGTGAGCTGAAACCCAAAAACACAGCCAACATGCCCATGATTTATTCATGAATGGAATAGGGTATGAATGAAATGGGTCCTAAACAGCATGTTAGGGAAAGGGATATTAGTCCAATTAAGTAGCTGTGTTTCAATTTCACCACCTGTGATATCTTTAGATCTTTGTACCGCCTCACAGGGAGAAAACAGCTTTGAATCTGGCAAAAGATATTCTTTGAAAATTATTCATATGATGTTACAAAAGGTTTTACTAACTGTTTTCAAAAGGGCATGATATATGAAAGCAGAAAAAAGGTGAATAAAAGTATAAAATGGGAACTATTACACACTTCCAAAGAGAAAATTTTCCTTTTTGGGAAAATAAGTATCCTAAGAGAACAGCAAGAAACAAATAAACAGGGTTTTGTAACAGACAAATGGCTACAACAAGGCTTTCTAGCTTGCATGAACTCATGAAAATTCTAGGTTTTGGTCCTGTTTATATAGAGGGCAAAAAGCAAGGGAAGGCAGGAAGAAGCTGCTGCTCTGGACAATCTTAAAACTGCATCTTAACATCATGAAGTTAATTCCACCTTCATTGAAACTCGGATGAAGGAGCCAAAGAAAACTTTTATAATTAAATACATTCAATTGATATTTCGAAATTTTATTTGTTCTTGCAAATCTGTAAAGTTTCTGAAACAGTAGATTCTGAGACATCTGATGTGTGATGAAGCTTTTTATTCTTCTGGGAGTGGAAATCCTGAACAAAAGCATCAGTACGTCGGATTGATTTAATCCATCTGAGCAGCCAGGGAACTGCTATCCTAAGTTAATTATCCTAAGGGCTGGGGAAGGGCAAGGAATATCTTCCAGCCATCAGCAATAGCAAGAAAATGTCTTGGTGTGCTGGAAAGCAGTATGGAGCTGCACAGGGAAATGCTTCAGCCCAGAAGGCAATAAGGAACTGCAATGCCTTAGTTTGGAGACTTCAGACTTAGGCAACTACTGTATTATACAGCAAGGTAATTGCACTTAGAAAGTGCACTGGTCAGCTCAACAAAGAGAGCTGAGAAGAAATTTACTATTTAGAAAGGACAGTCTACAGTGGGGCAGGATTGGCAAACAAAATCAGTCTCAGGAGAGTGTTAGGGAAGAGTTAAAAGGCAACACAGAGAGCTGGGTGTTGCATGTGTCTGGGTGTGAGTTGGGAACTCCGGGTTAGAAAGAGACCAAGCAGAGGTTGTAGAGGTAAAAATGTTTAGGTGTCTTTTCCTGAAGCTTTTGCTATATGTGGTCATTGATTTGATCTAGTATGGCATGCTGTATTATCTATGATATAGCAATGTATTCAGAAATTATTCCAAATAGATAAATAAATTAAAAAATCCTCTTGAAAACTAGAAGTCATATACACAGTTTATACTCAGTTTATAATGGGCAGTTGCAGTCTTTGTTTTTCACCAATTATTTCTCTTTGTAGGGACATATCATAGAACCCAGCTGAATGATTCTTGGAGTAAAATTGTATTTGAAGTAAATTTATGAGAATCTGAACATTGTACAGATAAATAGAAAGCCCTCACTTTTAAGCCCATATAGTTACCTATTTCTGGAACACTAATTTTATCTGTAAGCAAATTTGTGTCTTTCCATCACTGTTGACTCGAAAAAGTCAAATCCAAGCTTTCTTACTTTTCCCCATCCAAGACATGGCTTTAGTAACAAATGCTTTATTGCCTTTGAATCGTGTGACTTAGTGGAGATTCTTAAGTACTTTAAATACACTGAACAATTCCGAAGTGCATTCATTAATTGTACAGAAACTTCTGCACTAATTCATGTGTCCTGTGTCAGCGATTTACATCCTATTTTTCAGTGTCCAGGCATCATCTCTGGGGTTTGTTAATTTGATACTAAAACATCATGTGATAAATCACAAACAGTAGTGCTCGGGTAGTGGAGGGACACAGGAAAAGACAGAAGAAAAGTTATATATAGGGAACAAAGCTTAGAAAAAAGCAGGAATTAATGTAAATGTCATTCAGGATTACTATTCTGTACAAATAGTGCTATAGACTACTATTCTTATTGTCCATCCACAACATACAACCGTTTTAAAAATAGGTTTGCATTGGAGGTTGCAAGGAAAATCTAGTGGGCTTCTCTCTCCACTTGTTTGAATTCCTCATCTACATTACAATGGCTGATTTTTAAAGAATGCTAAGTGATACTGGGACCTACATGGACTTGTCTAAGTGTTTACTTGTTCACTGTCAATTGAAATTCAGCTATAAGCTTGCTTCAAGTTATTATTCACCGAGAAAAGAAGAAACAAAATTGGGCCTAATGACCATCTGCATCTTGGCTGGTCCTGTACCCTCAAAATCTGAGACTGCTTTTAATTTACTCAATATGTCTTCTTCCACAGTAACAAAGTCATAGGCCTGGTAGGAGTATTCAAAGTATCTCCCAAGTTCGAGTTCTTAGTAATTAACTTTGATAAAAGCCATCTTGATTTGAGTAACTGCCATGAAATGAAAACAAACATTTGTGAGGAGAGATCTGAAAGAATAAACAGAAAATGTGAGCAATGATAGTGAGACTTTCTGATGTATGAGCCAGAGATCCTGCTGGAGCCCACAGCTGGGAGGTCATACTGCAAGTCTGGAGCTGTCTGCACTGCTGTCCAATGGCCCCAGACAAGATTAGGGTGATTTAATCACTCACTGAAAAAAGTCAGCTAAAGCCTTCAAAAGAGCTCCCTTAGCACTGGTGCAGCTGATCCAAGCCCTCCCTTTACGCTCTTCTAGTGGGCTGTCAATTTATGTCAACACCAAGATCACTTAGGAAAGGGTTTCAGACCCCGCTGTGGGAGGCTCTGTGGTATGTCCTTGGCTCTGCCCATGGCAGGATGGGTGCTCAAGGCTCATTCCTGCTGCATGTTGACACACTTTGGTCTTCCAGCTCCCTGCCCTGGCACTTGCCCTCTTGGCTTGGTGCTCCAATCTGTTTTCTTCCCTGAAGAGTATCACGACTGTCTTGTCACAGCTGTAGCTGTGACCTTGTTTTCCTCCTTCCATAACAATTCTGAAAATATATCCAGAGACCATAAATATTATATCCAGAGACCATAAATATTGTATCCAGGGACCAGTGTCAGAAAACATGTCCATATAAATTAAAGGGAAATATGTACAACATGGTAAAATATTCACAATATTGCACAAGAAGAAACTGCATCCATAGTGAAGTGCAAAAAACGAGCTACAAACACGGTGTAAGATGGGTAAGTATTGATAAGGGATTCTCAAGATCATATGTAATTTACACAGTGGAAACCACGAAGCATAAGCAGGGAAGAGCAAGCACTGTTTCTCTAAACTGTGTTTACAGTCAATAAAACTAAGATTAGCATCCTAAGTTCTGCTGATGTTTTAGGACTCAAATATAGGCTTAAAGCTTGAGATGTGCTCAGCCGGATACCTGAACGGGCCTGAGGGAATGTGGTTCTTTTGTCGGAAATAGGCACATACTCCTAGCTGGTACCAACCTGTCACTTGTACCCCCAACAGATACAGTAATACAATAGCTGGAAATATGAATATTTAAAAGCAATAAAAATTTACGGTAAGCAGATATCCAGATGCTTTTAGGTTTTTCTCATTGCAGAAGATGAACTAAAACTTTTGCAGAAGACTTCTTTTAGAGCAGGAAATCATTTCCTTCAAACATGTGATACCTTGGCATCTGTGTATCTCATTGGAGGAAGAATTGTTCGCAAAGCATACGTGTTTCACCAGCCAGAACTTGTGACAAACATCTTCCCTGAGAGGATTTCTGCCCTCTTAAGATTGTTCAATGCCTGTTACTGAGGGACATGAAGTACAGTTTGAATAAATATGTCAGGAATAGCAGACATAGTTAAAGCTGGGATAGGCCGTAGGTTACCTAGCAGGAATTTGACTCAGCATGTCCAAAATCCATGGTTTTACAAAGGCAGATGGCAAATTTTAAGCCGTATTAATAACGAAGCCAAATGCTAACTATTTTCAAGTAGAAAACTGAAGGGCAAATTAATGAGTCGTGCTCAAAAATCTACTTCCTACTTAGCTGGTGTTGAGTTATTCTTTGATAGTTGGCAGCCTGCCGGCTACTGGGATTGTACCTTTAGTGAAGCATTTGCAATTAAATAGGTACAAACTGGACACTACTGGAAGAGTGAAAGCCAAACTTACTGTGTTTTTGTTTGGGAGAATCATAAAATAAATATTCAAGACATATGAAAGTATAGAAAATATTATTTTTTCATTAGTGATTTTGGCTGCGGAAATCACAGCACACACAGTCCATCAGCTGGCATAGTTAATGCCACACTGTTTAAGTTTGGTAATGAGATCAATATTCATGATTTATGCTTAATGCCCTCAAAAGGTATTACCTTGTTGGCTTACTGGTGTAAAAACGCTTTCTTGGTCTAGTGGGGTGAAAGGCTTTTGCCTTTTCTGTTTTAGAAGGTGAATCAGTGCTTTGCAATTCTATTATTTACCCAGAAAATTTTTCATTTTTTCATAGGTAGAGAGCCAAAAAATGGCCTTCATGTCATCTAAAATGTGTAAAATTTCTATATAAGAGGATAGGAATGTAGACCATCAGTGGATAGGTGGATTGTACCTGGACATCTAAATTTTTCAGACTGTATATCCACGCTGCAAACTGGAGCAAAACGGGTCAGATTTTGCACGCAGTGCATGTTTCTGAAAATTTAGATTGTAGCTTAGCTTCACACATACACAATGGAAAATATTTAGGAAGATCATTCACAGTTTCCCATGAGAATTGTGCTCAAGTAGCAGTTGACTCAATGGATCTTCAGCAGAGTTCCTCACTTCCTATCACAACCCTTTTCCCACCCACTTGTTTCTACATGTGGCCTCCCCAAACCAACCCTCCCGTTGCACTTCCATTGTCCTAGAGCATAATTGTATTTCCAGAAAATTAGAGCCTAGCTTTTACCTCAATTTATTTCCCAACTTCATATCCTTTTCCTTGATGTTTTTCTTCTAATTTACCATTTTGCATTAATGTTAAATTAATCTTGCATTAATCTTTTTAAATGTGCTGAAGCAGTTGACCACAAGTTAGTTGTGAAGGTCAGAAGCCATTTTCCATCCTATGAGCCAGCCTAACACTTCAGTATCCAGATTGCCCCAAGAAACCACTATTTTTGAAACCTGATGACACATGGCATGAGGAAAGTTAAAACCACTTGAAAACATTGCCAGCTGCTGAGATGAATAATTACAACTCAGAGGAAATAAACTATTCAGCGCAGACATTTGGAGAACATATATAGCAGTACAGTTGTACTATTCATGGATCAGTATATGAATAGGAAATTGGAAGAACTTTTCTAGGCTTGTGATGAATACAGAGCACAATAGAGGGAGAAGATGAACTGAGACTAAAAGTCTCTTTATAGTGCTCACATTTCTTCCAAAGTATCTACGTCACAGCAGTTTCCATTCATCCAGGCACAATGGAGCAGCACCAGACTGAATCTACAGCTGAGATATGTGACTGAAATAGCATTAATAGCGAGTTTTGTAATAGCAGTTGACAACAGATCAAAACCTAATGATTTTTGTGACTAATTTATCTGTCTAAACTCTCAGATTTGTAAAAGTTTATAGATTTTTTTCTAACTTTTTCTGTTTCTTTCCAAAACTTTGGACGTATTAATGCAGTTAAGATCTCACAGGCTGATGGGAGTGTAGAAAGTATAAGTGCACGGGTCATGAGGTCTAATTCCCTGCTGCGTTAGACTCATAATGTGTTATTCCTCCTAAGCCATATAAACAGGAATCTAAAAGTGGAATTTTCTTGAGATGCCATGAAGCTTTTTTAAAACCTCACTGCTCTGGTGTTTGCAAATAACTTTCTAACTTTCAGCTTCAGTTTATGTGATGCCAGTCAATATTTGACTTATTCGTATAAGTAAATTTTCATAGGTTCCAGAACCATAAAAAACTCCTGCTGATTTTTGTGCATCCAAGATCAGTTGTTACTCAACTTTAATCCTTTAAATCCATTAGTATGTTTGAAAGCATTGCTGTGAATCCAGTATTTCCCTGCAGTGAAGCCAGAAAAGGTCGTAAAGTATCTTGCTACGGGATGTCATGAGAGTGGGACGATGAAATCATGGATCTCACAGTTTAAATTAAGGTTCAGATTTCGTAAGCGGCTGAAAGAGTGGGAAAACTTCAACATATCCATAGCATGGCCCTGTCAGATTGCCAGTGAGAGGGGAATGGGGTGTGAGGGGCAGCAGCAGACTCACTGAACCCTCTGGGGGGACATGGGGCTTCCCACAGCAGCGCCTCGCAGGCACCAGGCAAGGCCTCCGCCGGGGCAAGGCATGAAACATCCCAGAGGTGGGAGCAGTGCTTGGGCTGGATTTTTAGTGTTGCATTCAGTCAAAAAGGAGAATTATAAAAGAGCACTTAATTGAGATGTTTCAAGTTAGATAAAAAAGGACTGGGCCTAAATGATAAAAAAATCCCCAATATTGCCTGTGTCTTTCAAGTTGCTCTCAGCTCACTTTTGGGGTATCAGGACAAGCAACCAGAGCTATACCCTGATCAAGGTATATGCTGGGCTTTTCAAAGATTTAAAAAAACCCCTACTTATTGACAATATTAATTCCATATGTTTCACAACAAAATGGTACTTTCAAGTGTCTAAATTGATAAATTATTGTCCTAATCCAAGAAACAGGATGTTATGGCCTTCAAAGGCAAAATGAAAGTGATTTTTTAAAGATGTTGTGCATTTGAGGGAAACAGTGTTTTTCTTCATGTTTTTGTTGTTGAGTAATAAGGTCAAGTTAAGTGTTTTTTGAAACAGGCCATATGATTTGGTACTTATCTGAATAACAGAAGCTATAATCTGTAGGAATGATTAAATTGTCCAATTCATCACCTGGCTAAGGCACAATCATCCTCTATAGCACAATTTTGTGTATTACTCAGATTATATTTTAATTTTCAAATTGCTTCTCGTGAATGCCGTTCTGTATAACAAAATGTCCCCTTGTAGTCAGGATCCATTATTAATTATACTGTTAGAACCTTGCTTACTGATTCCCTCATTATTTCCCTCAGTATTTTTTCATATCCTACAGAGACAGACAGGCAAAGCCTGAGGCATTAATTAAAAGCAGGTGAATATAAGCAGGAAACCAGGGATAAGCAGTGGCCAAGGGCTATTGCTAAATAAAACCTTTCTGAACAGAGAATTTCACAGCTTAACAGGATTGTGTTGAGAAGCATTCTCAATTACAAAGGCACCAACTGAGAAATCCAGAAGGATTTCAACATAAAGCATAGCTCTTCATTTTGATTTCTGTTGTCTTCCAAATCCAACATCCATATTTAATGGAATATCCTGGGGTACTTTGTAGGATATTACATGAAAAATATTTATTTGTCTTCTGTGAAAAATCTATATTTTGATGCAACATATACTTACTTATTAAATGGTTTGATACAATAAGTCAACCTAAATTGCATGTCAGCTAGCTCATAATATATCCCAATCTATATTAAGGTGTTCGTTAAAAGTAACCTCATTCTACAATCCATACCAAACTTAGACACACACACACACAGAGTTTGCAATACCTTTTCTCTTACTATCTTCTGTAGTTCTTTGGTTCAACTCTCTTACGGAGATGAAGGGAAGAAAGATGGTCTTTCTGACTTCCACTCTCCCATCCACTGATCTCCTTTGCCTTTTCAAATGTCCCAGTTAGAAGCTCCTCGGTGCAATCAGAGGAAAGGGATCTTCGTGCTGTATTCACAGCTGCCTCTGGACCAGGGGACATGAGTACAGAGGGACTCGTGCAGCTGACACTGTCCAGTGTGACCATGCAGGAGTTGCCAGAGAAGCACTTGCTTCTTTTAGCTGCTTCTGGAGTTCAGGCTCCCTTACTCTTCCCCTCCACAGTACACTGCTTGTATTCTGGGGATAACCATTTCTCTAATTACCCAGAACTTTTGTAAGGGATCCACTTCTCCATTTGACTTGCCATGGAAACCTGCAGGTGCTGTTACCAGAACTGATGGGAACTGATCCAGTATCCCTGTTCATCTGCACCCTGGCTGTCCTGCTGATCAGCTCCACAGCAGCTCACCTGCAGACCTCAAGGTGATCTGGTTGTGGGGCTGCCCCTTTAGTTCTGAGAGAGAGAGGACATGCACGTGGGCAGAGACACTGAAATTCTTTGCAGACATGCTGCGTGTTGCCAAAGGGACCAGACTGATGCAGCTCCTACAAGCACTCACATAAGGCGGGAGAGGATGAGAGCTCAGGTCTCCCAAAGGCTCAGAAGAGCCCTGTGGGTGGTGTGGCTTCTGTGATTCATAGAGACACACACGGAAGGGGACGGACTCTCTGGTCCATGAGAGACACCAAAACAGGGCTCCATCCTCTGTCCCTGCTCAGTGTTGCTGCCAGGGCAGGTACTGCCCCATGAGGTGCCCTTCCACCTCCACACATACTCCCCTCTCTCTCTGGCCCCACCAGCAACACACCACTGCCAGTCTCTTCCCTGTGCCCATTCCCATTACAGGTATAGGAATAGATACATATCTTTTAGGGAAAAAACCCGTGATGTATGGTGTTATCTCTACAGCCTTCCTTTGTTCTCACTGCATTATACTGTACTTCTGACAGATACCTGTACTTCTCACAGATAACTAGGCAGTCAACTTTTGAGCAAGCTGTGATAAATCAAAAATAGCTGCTGGCCATGGAGATGGTGCCATACACAACCTATAGGATCACCTGGGTCTGCTCTAGGTGGGTGCCATTCTCACGCCCCTGTAAGCACATCTAGGTTGCAGAAAGCTACATATTCCTCAGTGAAGCCAGGGGCTGTTTTTCTCTTACATGTGTGTCTAGCAGCTGCTGAATTAAAAAGTGAAATATTAACTTAGCCACATCCTTCAGCATGGCCTTGACCCACTGAATCAGTCAGAAAAATACATCATTTTACACAATTTTAAAAAAACACAAGTAACAGAATTTTTGTGCAAAACTTTTAAAACTTTTATTCTCTGATTCCTCTTCAGTCCATTATTGACTACTATTATCTGTAATAGTATAAAGATGTAAACACACTTGTTCACAGCTTTATATATAACATCTCAAAGTAGGCTGTTGGGTATGTGACATTAAAAACTGAAACCAGAAAAGAACAAAAGAGCAAAACCAGAAGAAAACCATAGTGAATTACAGTATGAAATCTATTTACACACATTAATCTATACAACATCATAATCTGTACATTTTGTAAAAAATAATCACATTCATTTACATCATCTTTAATTTTTACCATACTTGACAGATATAAAGTTATAACAAAGATGACAAAAGAGAATTTTGAAGTAATACCTATACTAATGTGCCAGGACAAAAAAAGCTGCAGGTAATCATAAACTTATTATAGTGCTTTGGGAAATACAGGAGTTTGGGACATTTCAGTCACTTTTTTTACCTGACAGTGGAAATGTTCCTGACTTAGATTTAACTACAACCTGCTATCACTGGGCACAACCAGATTCAACAAAGTGGTTAAACCATATCACAGAACGTTCCTTTTAAATGTTATCCTCTTGTAATATACATGTTAGAACACCTTTTTTTTCTTTTTTTTAAGAAATTTTTTTCATCAACAGAATAGCACTGCATCCTAACTTCTGTATTTGGTCATGTCAGGGTCGTACTGACAGCCCACAGCTTATATAGGCACTCATGGTAACATGAAGGTACTTCTGTCGGTAAAGGTATTTCCTGTATCACTATGCACAGACAATAATTGTTCAGACAATGACCCTTTTACACATAGCAGCTTTCTCTGCAGGTTACTTGCCAGTTCTTTCTTTTTATCAGACATATTTAGCGCTTGATTTTTCATTAGGGATGTCTGAAAAAAATCTGTATAGACTGAATTTGGACTTTATTCCAAATTGCTTTGCTGAACTGGGGAAATTTACAGATAACAGATGATTTTTAGAAAAATAGGAGACAAATGATGCAGATGATTCATCTTAGTCTTTGCACATGGAGTGTGTCACACATGCACCTGGCAATGCCTTATTTCATCAATCTGCCCCAGACAGTCTCTGGTTTGCTGAGGGTTTATGCCTGTTGCTTTTCCCTTCATTGTGTTAATGGCAAAGGGAAGCCTGGGGTGAATCAGGATGTGAAGCAGATGCTAGAGAGTGGAGTAGGCTGACTCCAACTTGTCTGTAGAAGGTTTTTTGCAATGCTATTTGCCACCAATTATCTATTGCTGCTACAGTACAGTCCCATCACAAGCTTAAATTGGGTATTCCTCAGCTGGCTACCTGCAGCACATGACATAAAGAGAATTTCGGGTACTCTAAAGCACTTTCTTTTAGTATATGGCCCCTCTACAAAAGGCAAAAAGCCAAACACCTAAGCCAAAACAACAACCATTTGTTGGAAGCTGAGGCCAGGCAAATCAAAATGAGACATAAAGCTATGGGCTTTATCATGGAAGGCAGGGACAGCTGACCAAATGAACTGCGAGATCCTCCACTGCCTGACCTTTTGAATTACACTGCAAATTTCTTGGAGGATGAGTTAGGCCAGCCCAAGTCAACTGGCTTAAAAAGAAGTATCTATGTAACATTACCCAGATAACTTCATGATCTGGAGGGATACATCTTACCTAATTCAGAACATGGACCCAGCTACCCCAGGCTTGTTTTATGGTAAGTACAGAGAAAACTAGGTCCAGCTTACCTACCCCAGATGCCCAGCTGAACATAGAAGGAATCATCTTCAACGAGTGCCTATTTCTCTATGATGACTATGGAAGGCACTTTAAAAGAGTCTTTAGCTCAGAGACAAACATGCAGCTTTTAGACACTGAAACCAGGACAGATGAGTTTCACCTGAGTTTATCAAGCACCCAGCTGAAATCAACTCTGCAGAGGAAAATTTAAGTCAGTGTCCATAAATATTTTTAAACTGTGGTTAGTAAGTGGAGAGCAAACTGTCACTGTGTTCCTCAGGCATTAGCAGCAGGTAATGCTGACAGAAATCACTCAGAATTGATGGTGCCTCCAGGGGAGGTAAAGCACAACAATTAACCACAGTACTGGGAGTGAACTGTACTACCATTCTTGTTCAGTAAATACAAGCTGTGCTACTGGCTTTTCAATGGGGATGGACAAAAAAACCAGGTTTCCTGCTCTGAAAATTTACAACTCAGTTTGGATCCTGATGCAATCAAAGAGAAAAAGGAAGTAAAGGAATAAAGAAAGGGAGGTGCAGGGAAAGATTACACTTGTTTTGCAGCCTCTGCTTCCTCCCCTGATGCTGTTGGGACTGAGTGAGAACTAGGATTAGGGATGACAGAAGGCCAAATGATGTTTCATTGCATTGTTCTTTTGACTCTTTAGAGTCATCACAGCACAGGGCAAGAGCATCTAATCCCATACTCTTTGGCAAAATGCAATGAAAGAGAAAGCCATGAGAAGCTGTCTTGTTCTGGGTGTTGTAAAGATGCAAAACACTGATCAAGTCCTAGATTTGCCAAACTGTTCTGCACCTTTTACAGATGTTTTTATATAATGTGTATCTGTGCATGAAAAGGCAGCTGAAAGTCAAACTGCTGACGATAGGGTTGATGCTGTAACTTTGCATAAAGTTATTTGGAAATCAGAAATTTTCTGGGAGTAAAAGCAAGTGACACAGTGCCCTCTGCACAAACCATTATGAAGTTAAACTGTCTCACAAAACAGTATTCGGATTATCTGTATTTAGATTATTAATAGAGCTATGGGGTTCTCCAAAGTACCGTACTTGTCACTGGTTTGAAAGAAAAATACATACAGCACCTCTGTCCCGTGTGTGCCATTCTTGCATGTCCACATTGTCCTTTACAAACTTAGTGATACCTCTATGTTCTCCCACTGGTGAAACTTCATTGTCTCATGTGGCATTTCACCCTACATGAAAAGTAGAATCAAGCCCAACACATCTGCACCCTGTTAAAGGAAACAATGCTGGTTTGTTGCAGTATAAAATGTATTTTCTTATTAAGGCTTTTCTTTTTTATAACCCAGAAACAATTAAAGTGCAGATTTTCTCCATGCTCACCTAATGAGAACAAAGACAGTTTTCTTTAGGATACAATGTGTTATAAACACGTGTAATTGGTGATGCATCATGCAGAACAGACTGATGGAAATGACTGCTCAAAACCTCTATTTCTGTGCTATGATCTGTCTATGTGTCAACAACTTGCTCACATAACCTCATTTGAGCAAAAAGACAAGCACACTTGAATGCTTGTCACATGTGCCTTTCTACCCGAGAAATGTAGGGAAGAAAAGAACATCCTGTGTGTCACATCTCAGAGAGCTGAGCAGTCCCAATGCCACTTCAGACAGAGAAGACTTAAGTGCACAGATGTGTTTAGTTTAGGTATAAAAGCAGCTCCCAAAGCTCCAGTGGGTCTTCATAAATTTGCAGTTAAGAGTTTGTGGAAAGTTTTCCAGAGATCCAGGAAAAATACTAAAGTTTAGCAGTGTTTCCCCAGTCTAAAGTCTTTGGGAATGTATTTACTTTAAATACATGTGGAGGGGAACATCTTTAAGACCGCATGGGAATGTCCTTGGGCAGCCTACTTCCATCCAGAATCTTGTAGTTACTTTGCCAAGCAGAAAACACTCCGAATGATCTGGAAGTGATCAACAGCTTCTTTAAATTCAAATTTTGTAAGTAACAATTCATTAAGTGATTGTTGTTTAACTCAAATGATACCTACTGGTGTCATGTAATACCACATCACCTATTCTGCAGTAGTCATGTGAAACACAGGGCCCTTTCTATCTTTGGTCTGACAAAACTTTATATCACTCCAGGGCAATCCCATTAAAACAAATTGTGTTTGACTGATTAAATCAGATCAAGGTGGATTAAATCAGACCAAGAGTTGTAGGGATACTTTGACAGCTGCTCACAATATTCCCAGTACTGGTAATATTTTCAAAGATGTACAAATACGCCTGCCAAGAGATGCCCTTCCTGCTGTTTTTCCCTTTATGTGACAAGAGTAGGGACCTTGGATTCTGCTGGCTCCACACAATGTTATCTGAAATAAGAGGGCAATGGCTTATATGGAGGTACTCATGCAAATACATTATATTCCCACTCGTTATGTAGGGTGGATGTGGTTAAACGTGACATGAGAAGAAAACATCACTGGGTTTATTTCTTTTAAAGAGTGGGTATGTTGTGGGTATTTTTATAAGACTGTCAGTTCTCTGCCTTTTTTTTTTTAAAACATGGCTACATAAGAGGCTTGGCATTGTTGAAAATTCCTTCTTTATGCCTTTTATGGTAATTTTAAGGGATTCTGCCTAATTTTTTTTTGCTGGAGTCATGGTCAGGACTAAATTTTGAATAATTTCAGACAGATACAGAACTGAATAAACCTAAAAGAATGTACATTTTTTGTTAAATGTGAGTTGTAACTTCACTGCAATATTCCTTGTGTTTTGCAGTTAAATATGTAGTCCTAGAGATGTATTTCAATGATAATACTGTAAAAAATTGTATTTTCAATGTGTAATGTGCTATCCAAGGGTGTTTATCCTATGCCAGGCTGCTTTAGCAATAAAACATACCTCTTCAGAAAACTGCTTAATGAAACAACAACACAAATCTCTGACTTTAAAGAGAAACTGATGATTGCATAAGCACTACTGGGAAATGGTGCAGTTTTATTCAAAACTAATATAGTGTTCTTTTCTGTATGGATTGTAAAGGTAGCCCTGCATTCTGCACCCAAACATTAAACACTTTTGAAAGTAACAACAGGATTGGAACCAAACTCTGTAGAAAGTCTGAAATTTACACCATTAGCCTAGAATTACTAACTTCTTCCCCCTGTATAAATCATGTTCATGATTACCTGGATTAGCTCACTGAACTCCCACTGCGGTTAATTACGGTCTTAGAGATTTTTTTCTGATTTTATTTTCCATAATTAGAAAAGAATTTCCTAATCCTTAAGGCAATGTTTCCCTAAGTATAAATAAAGTGTAAGAAATTTTCTTGTTTCCCAACTTAACCCTTATATGTGCCAAAGCAGTCTGCATTGAGCAGGATACCCTGCATCGATCTTGTAGTTGTGTTGGAAGGTAAAAGGAGTTTTATGGACAATGAATTTTTGAATTGTTATGGCTAGTAAAGTGTAAGAGAACATCAGAATTAATATGAATACCATTTAAACAAAACAGAAAGCATCCATGGGGCAGGCTTCGCTGTTATTAACAGGTTGGCTGCAGAAACCAATTCCCCAAATACCAACATGTAGAAAAGCAAAGCACTAAACTGTACATTTCATAAAATATCACATCAAGCTGTATAATGAATGATATATCCCACAGTTTTTCACGTTTTGGGGGACCTAGTTCATTTATATCATGGTGGTCTCTGTCTGCATAAATGAGTGAGCTCTTGAATTCCGGTGGAGCTGAGAAACACTTTCTGATCCATTTCGAGAAATGGATGAGCTGTGGAGTCTGTAATCTCTGCCTGCTGTCGGCTTCCAGCACAAACTCCGCCACTTTCTTTTCAGCTCCCCCTGCACCTGTGTTAAAAAGAAAATGCATAATATGAGCTGAAAATTTTCTTTTATGTGAGGGACTTTTCCACGTCTATTGGCTGTCACATTGGGATCTCTAGGAACAGAATCATAGAATGGTTTGGATTGGTACAAACTTTTAAAGATTATGTAGTTCTACCCCCTTCTGTGGGCAGGGACACCTTCCACCAGACCAGGTTGCTCAGAGCACCATCTGGCCTGGCCTTGAACACTTCCAGGGATGGCCATCCACAGCTTCTCTGGGCAACCTGTGCCAGTGTCTCCACCATCCTCACAGAAAAGATTATTTCCTTCCTAAATCTACCACATATCAGTTTAAAAGTGTAATCCCTTGTCCTGCCACTACAGGTCTTGCTAAGAAGTTTTTCGCCATCTTCCTTATCATCCCCCCTTTATGTACTGTAAGGTGCTATAAAGTTTCCCCAGATCCTTCTCCTCTCCAGGCTGAACAATCCCTACTCCCTCAGCCTGTCTTCATGGGAGAGGTGTTCCAGCCTTCTGATAATTTTTGCAGCCTCCTCTGGACCTGCTCTAACAGGTCCATGTCTTTCTTGTACTGGTAACAATTCACCTCTCTTGACCTGCTGGCCACGCTTCTTTTGAGGCTGAATACAGTTGGCTTTTTGGGCTACAAGTGCACGTTGCCGGCTCATGGTCCATTCTTCATCCCCAAGTCCTTCTCTGCTGGGCAGCTCTCAACCCCTTCATCCCTCAGTCAGCACTGCACAGACCCAGATGCAGGACCTTGAACTTGGCCCTGTTGAACCTCTTCAGATTCTTTTCCCCCTCTCCACAAGCCTGTCATGGTCCCTCTGGATGGCATGCCTTCCCTCTAGAGTATCCAATCAGTTTTTACCAAGGTCACATAACTGAGGCAAGGACTCTGTCTGTGAAGAGGTGCCCCAAGGCCACTTTAAAAATCAGTTTTGTATCATTTGTGCTGCAACATTAGCTTTTGGTATCAAGCTATTTATCACACGTAGTTAAGGCATAGAATCAAATAATTAGCCCAAAATCAGGCATCTCATGGATATCAAAGACCAGAATAGCACTCAGGAGAGCTGAATGTTAATTCTCTGTGCAGGCAGGTGTCTTCTTCAGATAGATTCCTTCTGTCAGACACTGCATGGTGGCTGAAATCAAAAGGAATTCATTGCATCTTTCTCAGTTGAGACTATGAAACTATGACATGTTGAGCACTTCTGAAAATCTGTTGCTGTTCTGAGGTTTAGATATTGACAGAATATTACTCCTAAATACTTACTAAATGGTATTTCAAGTTCTGGATAAATTTCCAGGCATGTTGCACCTCACTTGCACAATCCATATTGCTTCTAACAGAGCTAGATTAGATCACATTAAATAACAGAAGACACTAACACCTCAGTTGGAAAGGAATTAGATTTTAAACAGCCCTTAAAACTCTTCACCCAACTAAACTGATTTCTCCTGTTGCATAAAAACTGTCACAAATATATTCCATTAATAGGAATGCAAACATCTTCTAAAACAGTTTCATGTATCAGAGCAGAATTATAGGGGTATTTATGCATTTACGAAAACCAGTATTTAACATTCTCAGTAGGAGAGGTGAGACTTACTTCACTGTTCAAAAAACAATACAGGACTGCAACAATCAACCCCTGGAAAGAGACAGTATTCCTTAGTTAGTAGGCAGCACTTACTTAGGTCAGTAAAACTTCTTTTGAATAAAAACCTTAAAATTTACCTGAAAAGATCCCAAACACAACTCAAAGATTATTTTATAATTGTTGGAACTGCGGTCAGGAAATAGAGCAAACACTGTGTAGTGAACTCCAAATAACGGAATAAGCAACAACGTGGATTTTGCAAGTCTCCTGGGTAAAGAAAAGAGAAAAAGCTGAAATTTAATGATGAGCTTGTTTTACTGAGATATGAACTTGATGCAATTTACACAAACCTCGTATGATTTAGAATTTATAAACAGTAAGAATCATTTATAACCAGTTGTTTTCCTTTCAGGCTTGCAGTGAGATTACCCACATAGTAACACTGGCATGTGCAATTCCATGTTGTACTTGTCTTGCTGACCTTGCACTCTGCCAAAAGCTGGAAGAAGGTGGCAGGGCCTCGGTAAAAGCCCCTTTTCCATTTGCCTTCTGTACAGTAGCAGGTGTAGGACCTGCCCTCCACTGTGTCTGACACGCAGCCCCTTCCCAGCCTGGTTTCATGGCATGGTTCTTGGGCATGGGGTTTTCCTGCATTATTCTACAGGAACACATGTGACAAAGTGTCATGAGCTGGTCGTACCTCTCAAAATATTTTTTACCTGGCATTAAAACTTCAGAGTGTTCAGAGTGAAAAGGAATGCTGCCTTCCTGCAAAGTCATACTGACAGGTCCTCAAGAACAGAAGGCAAAATCTCTCTTTTGAAGTTAATTGCTGCTAATTTCCTTGGGACGTTTAACTGCATGGTTAGTCTGTACATTGCACTTGCACAGTATGCAAACAGTACTTAGAAAATGTAATCCAGGATAATCTCAACTGTGAGATTTTCGTGAGCCCCAAATATTAAAACTTCATAGCTTTACTGATGGTATTAAGCATACACCATTAAATAATTTTCAATGTTGTCAATTACATAACACATTTTAGCAGAAGACACTACTGAAGTTAAGGAAAGAGAACTTTAAAATATTAAGCAGAAATGCTCTGACAAACAGCTCGTGAAACAACTGAAATGATAAATTGCTATTTTTACCTTATCTGTCATTTATTTCACTCTAATAATATCAGTTTTATATATTATACAGGGCCAGTCATGCGCAATTTTGGATGTCTGCTACCACATAAAATTTGAGAAGTGACAACGTTGAGTTCCATAATTCATCACTGTCTTGATGAATATAACTTGATTCAACAATGAAAGGATGCTGTTGTGAATTCACCTATTTTAAAAGAAAAGTTAAGGTATTTCAAGTAGTATTATTTTTTCTCTGTCAGTCTTCATGGCCTTGCTTTGTTCATAATGTCCCAGGGCCTGCATCTGTTTATGTGGAAATAATAATTTCTTACAGCAAAGTTTCTCAAGAATACTAAACCCCTCACATGTGAAGATGATACCAGAAGCAGGACAAATAAGGCTTCCTTAGCAGAAGAAATCCATTTACAGCTGGAGGAGATGATACTGGCAACAAATTTCCTGGTTTCCCAGTGAAATGGAAAACTGATTTTATTTGAACTTAGCCTTATCCACTGCAAAAGTAAAATGAACAGCAAAAAGGATGGAACCAGGTACAAGCAGGTTCAGAGGAAGGGAAGAAAAATGGTGACTTGCATGAGTTGTATCATTTTAGATTCGTATTTAATTTTCACTCCATGGTTGGTTTATAATTTTTGTCTAGTTGATTCTACTTTCTCTATACTGGACTTACATTTAAGTGAAAGAAAGGGACAAACAAAATAGCCTTATTCTTCTCTGCATTTTAGAAAATGCATTTGCAATTCTAAAAATGAGCCTCCCAGATCTTTAATTTGCTCTGTAGATGCAGTTCCTTGAGGAGGTTAATCTACTTTCCCATGGGTATTGGCTAAAGACCAGAAATACAAACTTAATCAGGCAATCAAATGCTAAAAGCAAAGAATTTGCAGGGCTGAATAATGAAGGACAAAGTTGCTATTACTGTGAATATTTCATATTATGAAGTGCTACAGTAAACTGTGGAAAATGGTGGGACTGAAGGGAAGGGAATGCCTCATTTTAAAAAGGCAAATAAATACCACATGGAAGCAAAGAAAACTTTATGTCACAAGAAGTGAACTTGAAGGGGATTTCCTGCCTATAGGTTGGACATTTTGCCAAATAGCAATGTGGCAACTGCACAATTTCATCTAGGTTCATTAAGCTCTCCCACGTGTTTAGATAATTGATTCAGCAAAGACAAAACAAGACCCTTGCAGCTCTGCAAAAGAAAGGTGTGTGTCAGTCCTGTTGTGTTGACTTTTCTGTGACACATAGGAATTCTTCACTTTTTGCATCAAACATGTCACATTGTCTACAAAACACATAAGGTCCTGCTTCTCTTGGCTTTAAGGATATTGCTTACTTCTGCATACCATGTTTTATCAGCTTTTAGAACAGGAATTCAGTATTTTTTAAATGAAGGAAAGGTGTTATCCAGGGGCACATTTTCAAAGGCCACTCGCACAGCTTTGGCTTTCCAGTGTTCATGTTAGGTTTTGTCCCTGAAGTACCACATTGACACCCTGAACTCTCAGTGTCTGTGTCTGGGCTTTAAAATAAGACCTACTGCAACAGACTCTTGATTGCAGATTATTACATATCCAGCAGCTCTTATAATAAACAACAATAACAGATATGGCAATAAAGAACAAAACCAATTTTAGCACTGCATTTGAACTGTGCCCCAACATCCCTTGATTTTAAAGCTGTGGAAACAAAGAGTCATTTTAGGATTTGATGTTCAAACCAAAACATAAAAGAAGAAAGTCTGAACAGAAATGAAGTTGATCTAAGCCAGAAACAACCGTTTTCCTCTAGAAAAATAAAGACAGTATTTTAAATCAATATAGAACACTATACTTAATTTTAAAATTTTTGGTAACAATGTAAGCTCTTTTCAGGTCTTAAAATATATTTAAGTATTTTAGAAATTTAAAAAAAAAGGTTTTAAGGAGGTTGAAGGAAAATGTTTTGATTTTGAAACTTTTCTTATGTCAAAATGAAACACGTAACAAAAGAAAGATATTACTCTCCATGTATTTTATATCAGCATATTACATCATGGATTAAACTCAAATTCAAGAATAGCTTGTTGGTCTTTATGAAATTAAATATTTTTTATTGAATTTAGTGTTTGACAAAAAATATATTTATCTCCACTTCAGCATAGTTATATTTATTAAACCATATCTAAAAGTAGTTCTAAATTAAATGCAATTTTAGTAACACAGTAGTTGTTGGTTTTCAACTGATGAAATACTAAAGAGATTATTTTGATTCTGTCTATAGTATCTAAAAATATGACTCACTTGTACTGTGACTGGTCATTTCCTCCAACATCTGGAGATCTTAACTTCTGCAGTAAGATTCTTATAATGCTAATGAAAAGTATAAAATTCACCTGCAAAGAAAACAAATAGAATGGTGATTTCTGAATTCTCCACTCAATATGCAGCACAAAGAAATGCCTATCAAGTCAGAAAAGAGTCAAGTAAGCAGTGGGAGTCGTGCGCCTCCCTCCAGAACCCCTCAACTCTGCAGTGCCAGACCTATTGTTACCTGCAGCACCAGGTTTGCCATGTCCAGCAACCACTGCATGCCCACCAGTGCTGCTCTGGCTGGAAAAAGTCTTTGAAAGCCTCAGTTTTCAGAAATATCCTCCTTCCGATACTTCAGCTGAGGACAAGTTTCCCAGCAGGATGGGACACTGGATGTGATTTGTTGCAATCAAACTGTCCTGTATCGTCACATGGATTCACAACCCGAATCCCAGACACAGTTTTGACCCTCCCTTGCTCCTCACCTCAACTTTCAGTCTCAACTTTCAGTATTTTCTGTCTGAATTAGGGTTAGAGAAGATTGTTGCACAGCTGATCTGTCTACTCCAATCAAGCACGAAAAGGGCCTCTCACAAGTATCTGACTGCCTTGGATATTGATGCTGACATTAGGAATGAAGGAATCACAGAATAGCTGGGGTTGGAAGAGACCTCTGGAGATCATCTAGTCCAGCTGAATCCTTGTGGCCTAAGTCTCATGACAGCCCTCTAAGACAGAACAGGAGCACTATTTATTTCATATTTTATTTCACATTTTACTTTATAAAAAGGCACTTGCATAAAAAATCATTATGATCAGAACCTAATCAGCCCAGAAAACAGAAGTATAAAACTCAGTATATCCTAAGTCCCACTCCCATTATTTCTTCAACCTTGACTTTTGGCTTCTTCTGGTCATCATTCCTTCTGGTGTTGGATTCCTTGGTGTGGTTTAGAAAACTGCACACTAAATATAGCACGTCCATGCTAAAGTAAGGGAACAGTTGGAATCCACACCTTCAGAGCAACAACGTGTGCTAAAAACTGTAACTCCAGCTACATAAACAGCTGCATCGAACACACACATCTTAGAATAAATTAATCTAGAGAAAAAATTATATCACTGTGAAAATGAGAATTTTGTTGTTTTAAACCAACCCCACCCCAAAGCACAAAATCTGAAGGTGGGGTACCTAACTAGGCAGTGTCTGTCTCACTGCTATAAATATCTGTCTTCATGCATTGGTGGAAGTCTTCTTCTTTCTCCTAAAAATTTGGTTCCAAGCTTTTCAAGTTCAATTAATTTCTGTGCCTTCTCTAACACAGCCTGTAGAATTTGGAATACTAATAAGTAAACTGTGATCATAGCAACTGCATGTCCCTCTGTATTTAACATTTTGTTTGAAATGACAGGTGAAGGGTAGTGAAAGGAACTGACAGAAATGAAATAAAAATTAAGGAAAATTGTATCTAATATCTTTTTAAAAAAGAATAAAAAAGAAGTTTTAGAAAATAAAGGCTTTTGCTGAACTTAACATACATTTTTTTCAGGCAGATGATTACTCAGAGGCTTACCTATAAAGGTAACAGACAGAAACCTGTTATTGCAGATTGTATCTGCAGACTTAATGCAGCTGAGTGCACACACCAAGGGATATTAACTTGCCATATGCACTGGAGCCAGTATTAGTGGATAAGGAAAGAATAGGGGTAGCAGCACATTCATTTGGAACAGTCACATCCAACTGAGTAACTCTGAAGCGTGTACAGCGTGAAGTGCGAACGTCTGTCAAATGACTTCTCTCAAGCCTAAATCCTCAGGAGAAAATGCCGGGGAGGGTTCTGACACACTGAATTAACTGAAGTCATTCCCACTGTGCAAAATGGTATCAGAACTTTCTCTCAAGATATTGCTGCACAGATCAGATTTTTGCTGCCTGACCAGTACTCCATTTGCTTAAATCACAACTCATTTCCCAGTCTTCGCTAAGAACCAGCTGCAGTTCAGGTCTGCCAATGTGCCCTGGGATAACTTCCACTTCCAGGTCTAGGACTGCTTTGGAGGAGCACTGCCTTCTGGCACATGAAGCCTCAGCTGGTTACCAGATAGCTGTTCAGACAACATCCAGAGAATAGACTTTCCTGTAAACACCAGGTGGTTTGTTTTGCTTTTATCTTCCAGCATATTTTCTTCACTCTGGATCGTTCCCCATTCTCCAACTCCTTTGAGGTGCAAGTATTCCCATCATGCTGTAGTTTTGTTTCATGCTCATTTCTTCATAACATAAAACATCTTTGAGGCCTTACCTTATGTCATTTCACACATATGGCCTACTCTTCTTTCCCTTCAAACTGCAGAATTCACTCTGATGGCAATGACAGAAATTTCTCCCAAAATGATTTTCAGCAGGCACAGATTGAAAGGCAAGCCCAAGCATAATGCAAACTCCTGAAATCTTGTGTAATCTAATAATACCCTAGATTTTCTGCCTACAATTTTAAAAATGAAGCAAATGTACCTAAAATACATTAATTTGCTCTCTAACTGTTTTCAGAAATGGACATACAACCATAGTATATTATGCCCACAGTTAATTACACAATCATTACAGCAAACAGGAATATTATTACACTACTCCAGTAACTCTAATGAGTTCCAAACAGGAAAAGCCCTGTGAAACAGTCTCAAATGGTATTATTTTGCAAATACTTCATGTTTAATAAATATTTCAGTAGGCTACCAATTAAAGAAAGATATATACAGTCATACTTTTTTATGACTAATATCAGATTCTCAATTGCAGGACTATCTATTTACACACAAAATCAAATCTGCAATTCATTGAAAATTATAATTAGATTTTTGCTTCCTCCAGGCTCATAAACAGGAGAGATGTTAAAGAAAGAACAACACACAAATAAAAGCAACTGCTCATTTAATAGGAGGCAGATAAATTTTGAAGGCAACAAATTTTAATGGCCTTGGCATCTGTTTAACATTTCTCCTGCAGCACAATTTCTTTTCATTAAAACGGAGCTCTTGCCTATCTGTAACCAGCAGTAAAGAATAATGGCTACATGCACTGCACAATGCTGAACAGATCTATAATTCATGCTTCAAAATTTACTTACTATAATAGAAATTAAAATTGGTATTCGTATAACCCACCAGGGACCACCATGCTCATTTGTATCCCAGCAACTATAGAAAAAAAGAGGGAAAATCACATTGACATTAATATCATCTGGCAAGCAAGACCTATGAGGGGAAGTATTTCTTACAAACAAGTCAAAGCATGCTGAAATAATGTGTGTTCTAGCCTAGAATTTGGCATTCAGTCATTTCCTGCTATTAATTTTATTTCCTTTGTTTTATTATGCATATTCAATTTCCCCACCAGGAGCACTGCATCCAGGTGTGGAGTCCTCAGCATAAGAAAGATGTGGACCTATTAGAACAGGTCCAGAGGGGGGCCCAGAGGCAATCAGGGGGCTGAAGTACCTCTCCTACACACACAGGCTGAGAGAGTCAGGTTTATTCTGCCTGGAGAATATAAGGCTCCAGAGAAAACTCATAGTGACTTTTCAGCACTTAAAGGGGGCTTATAAAAAAGAGAGAAAATGACATTTTGCCAAAGCATGTAGTGATAGGACAAGGGAGAACAGTTTAAAAATGGAAGAGGAGAGATTTAGATGTTAGGAAGAAATTCTTTAATCAAAAAGTCACAGAATCATTTAGGTTGGAAAAGACCTTTGAGATCATCGAGTCCAACCTTTGACCAAGCACCACCAGACCATGGCACTGAGGGCCACATCCAGCCATTTCCTGAACACCTCCAGGAATGGTGACTCCACCACCTCTGTGGGCAGCCCATTCCAATGCTTTACAACCCCTTCAGTGAAGAAATTCTTCCCAATGTCCAAACTGAACCTCCCATGGCACAGCTTGAGGCCATTTCCTCTTGTCCTGTCACTGGTTGCCTGGGAGAAGAGACTGACCCCCACTTGGCTACAGCCTCCTCTCAGAGAGTTGTAGGGAGTGATAAGGTCTCCCCTGAGCCTCCTTTTCTTCAGACTAAACATCCCCAGCTCCCTCAGCTGCCCCTCATCTGTTGCCCTTCTCTGGATACACTCCAGCATCAGCGTCTTTCCTGTAGTGAGTGGCCCAGACCTGGACACAGGTCCCGAGGTGTGGCCTCACCAGTGCATTACTCCAAGGGTAATGAGGCCCTGGCACAGGCTGCCCAGAGAAGCCGTGAATGTCCTATCCCTGGAAGTGTTCAATGCCAGACTGGATGGGGCTCTGAGTAACCTGGTCTATAGTGTGGCATCACTGCCCATGGCAAGGAGGGCTGGAACTAACTGATCTTGAAGGTCCCTCCCAACCCAATCTAAGATTCTATGAAATCAGCTAAAATATCAAGCACACTGGGCTGTACCATTAGACATCATGGAGGATGTCGGCCTTTGAGGGAACCAAGCTTAGTTTCACTTTGTGTAAGGACAGTTCTCCAGTGCGCACTTAATGCTGACCTCTGGGAAGCAGGAAGATCTAAAGCAACTGACAGGTGCAATTGAAATTACATAATTTCTTGTGGGACATTTAGGTTATATATGCCTGGAACTTGTTTGTGAAAATGTGAGACTGAACTTGAAGCTCTGTCTGAAAAACTGAATATTCAATTTTCACCCTGGGCTCAGCACTTTTGATCCAAATACTCTAAGTGCTCTGAAAGGTTAGTTAGATTAAAGATTAATTCCCCTTCAGACTTCCTTTGTAATCATAATGACAAAGTAAAAAGGAGTTTGCCTTTGGTTTACATGTTAGAGGTCTTGCAAAGAAAGCCTTGAAATTATGTAGGGCACGATTTTTCGGTTTAGTTATAGCTTGTCCTCCCACACACTCACCCAGTGTCCTCTAGAATGATCCGTGTCACTGTCCACGTAATAATGAATATCGTAGGAATTCCTGAAAAATGCCAAAGAGATTTAGAGAATGATCACAAAAATGCAAGTCCACAAAAAAAAATGTTCATCCTGCTAGTAACCAGTTATTGCCCAAATACACAGCATATAGTAAACAGTTCAGTGAATGGAGGGAGAGGCCCATCTGATGAGCTACATGCTGTCAGCACTGTATTACAAACAAAGACTGCAGGGAAGGGGGTTTATTTCTTATAAAAATGCACCCATAATTACTAATACACAAAAAAATGCCTTTCTTAGGTTTCTTGCAAAGTGTCAGAGTGACTTACAGGGAAATAGATACAAGTTATGCATTCCCAATGCACCTCCAAGGACTGCAATATAAAATAGAAGTATAAGCCATTTCATAAGGAACTTTGTCCACACACTGGTTTATTCCCATTTCCCAGCAACACCCAAATGTTTTATGACCACCCATTACTGGAAGTATTAAAGTGTTCCATATAAATATCATCACACTTTCTGTAAATGAAGGGAACACATGTATTTAAAACCAGGTGGACAATATTACTGGGCTTTTCAAGAAGGAAAATTGCTTACTATAGCTCATGGCTGTGCAGCTGAACTTTAATTTTCCTCGCAAATTAGGACACCTGAATCATTTGTTTTGCAGTGGCAGTCCTTGCACCAGAGCAATCCCCGGGTGTGGTGCAGATGGCACAGGTCAGAGCTGTGCCAAGGATCAAGCCAGCAGTGATGCTCCAGGAGTTTTGTGCTGGAGCTGAACTGAGGAATCTGTGAGTCTGAGGAGTCACCAACAGAGACAGCTCGACTACCTTGGTATGAAACATTGAGCCTGGCTAAAACACATATAAAGAAAAAAGAACATTACTGGAAGATGTTTAAGTTCTTACCCCATCCTATCAGCAGGTAGACTGTGAAGTGTCTGTTGGGGGAGAATATTAGCACAAGGAGGATGTGGAGGTAAAGTCCTTCTACTAAGAGCCAGTAAAAGTTTGCCATAACACCATACTGAAAAAACACCAGAATTGCCTTGCAGCCCACCTGAAATACGAGAAGAGGGATCAAATTTGTCGCAGGGAAGATGCTATATGATTTTTACTACTACAGCCTATAAATCTTAGGTGTCTTTCTAATATCAGTAAACCAGGTCCAGTAGAAACTTCCATCTGCAATCAAGCAAACGGTGACATTGTAAATGTTACTGTATATATTAAAAAAAATGAATTATTAAAAATTATTTAGATGTCTCTCATTGAAAATCCACTCAGAAATTTTGAAAACTTCATAGGATGAATATTGAAAAATATGGTGGTTATCAATAAATGCACACTTTTGCAACAGTTTGTTAATGAATGGCTATAAAATTAAATGATCATCTACTAGGAGTCTAATAAATGTATTAAACCTCATCTGACTTCCTAACACAGTAAAAATTGACAAAGAAACTACTTTCTGATTTTTTCAAAGCTAAATGTGAAACTGAGTGAAAAATATAACTTTAGGTGATGACTAAGTGACTTTGAATAAAAAGTTGGCTAGACTTTTAAAAATTATGTTTTCCCTTTAGAAAATGTTTTGGTGTTTCTCAGTTAACAAAACACATAGGCATGTATCAAAAAATGATACTTATAGTCTGTGTGCTGCTCTTCAGAATTAATTTTCAGATGTCTGTGCTGCTGATGTTCCACAGTGCTGGCTGCTGCTACTTTGGTACTTCCCAGCAGGAATCTGGGATGTGAGAACTGACTATGAAAATGTTCATATGGACTGAGAATGTGCCGAGAAATGTGACGATATGGTGAATGTAACAGACTAAACAAACCGCACCAAATAAAATCTCTAGTTTCTGCTAGCTTTACTCACTTCTCCCTTTTAAATACCCTTCATATCTCCATTTTTCTGTTAAAATTCCAAGTACACCAGATACCTAAGCAGGTAACTTACTCACTTTTAGTGATTGATTCCTCTCTCTAAACATAGGTGTCTACTAAGTAGTGAGATGCAGTCACCAGCTGCTAAGCCAGAAGAGCACAGACCTCCTTAGAGATACTTCTTTGTATCCATCAGCCCCCTATGCTGTCTCAGATACCTCAGTGCACCCCAAGTAATGTACATGTCTGTATTCATGCCTATGCACATGCATATACAGAAAACTAAGGAAGACTCCAAAGGCTTGAATTCATTTCACCTGATTTTAGCTGCCTACAACCAAGGTTTGAAAGCTAGCTAACTTTGGTAAGACTGATCTTACCTATGGACTTTGTATCCACTGAAGGGGTATCCATTGCAGATCAGTAATGGGCCACAAAATGTAAGATGGATAAAACTAAGCATTTCAAAATGTGTGAAAAGTTGAAATTTTCAAGCAAGTTGAAATTTGCTTTTATGCTTATGACTCCATACAGTCAGATTAGCAGTGAAAATTTTGTAATCCCTTATAAATTCCAATACTCCCTTGTATTACATTCTCAATTTACATACCAGAACCCTGCATCAAAGTATTTTCCCTTCCTCCTGCAGGTAATCCTGTATCAGCAGTATTTGCCGATGCTGAACAGTGAAGGTATCTATCAGTAAAGTTAGCCAAAATTAATGCTCCATGTAATCCAGACCAAGGACCTACTTACAGTGCCTTATGAACCATGCGTTTTACACCTCTGTGAGTGCAGCAGAACTGTGAAACACCACACACAGGATAAAAGGGGCAAACTCTGTGTGCTGGTACGTGTGAAAGGCAGCACCAAGCCAGTGCGAGACAGAGCAGCCTTGCCAGGCTGGTGCCAGATCATCTCACATACAATGCAACAGAGATTACCCAGCAGTCCACAAAAATGGACATATTCGAATAGGAAAGTATAATGCTTTGTAGCCAAGAGTAACTGGAGAATAAATGGAATTGCGGAGATCAAGTAGTATTTTGAGAATCCACTAAATAGTCTTTCAAGGACCTAAGAACTTCTGATTACCCCTGGCAATCTGTCTACTATCTACTTCTCCTAATTGGGGTCTACTAGCTCAATTCCTGTTTTTCTCCATTAGAAATACCCCAGATTATGAATTCCTATATACAGCTTGGTAGTCACTGCTAAGAACTTCATGTTTTGGGACAATATGGCTTCATCAAGACAAAAATATCTTCTTCCTTTTTTTCTCACAAGCTTAAACTGTAGTTAATTGAAATTAGAAGGGATTTTTGACTGAAACAACAGGGGTAGAGAATGAGGAATATCATACAGAGGTCAGTCTTCTTACAGCAAGACTTGAGATTCTTTTAAACCCTGTGCATGAAAATGCTGTAAACATATCAGCTTGCCAAGAATGCAGATGATAACACTTCTGTCATAGCCCAAAAGTACAGAGGAGTTAATGAAGACAATTCTTGCAAATATTTAATTTCCTGAGTTATTTCCCTCCCTCCACTGATACCTGTCCAATTCCTGGACCCCTGATAAAGCTGCTGGAACACTTCCAGAGCAGCTGCCTTTAATCACTCCCAGCTGATGGCACTCCTGTTTGTCTTCAACTCTCCCAGCTGATTAATGCAGTGGCCATATTTATTCTGAGCTATATCTGGTTATGATTTGTCTTGGCTAATGACAATTTGTCCTTCATGGACATGCAAACAATGTTAACGTCTCCTACTTGTGCTGCAACCTTCTTTCCCTGGCTACTTCTAACAAACCATTGTCTTAGTCATTCTGTTCTCTATAGAACTGTCTACACGGAAAGCTTGGTACTCCTAAATATTTAAAAGGATCAGGGAGGAAAATTCGGTGACAAAATAGTGTTAACACTAGGTAGAAAATGAGGTTTATTACCCATGAGGTTTGATCCTCTGGACAGTGAGCTGTGTTGGAGCTGGAATAGAGAATATCATCCTTGACTAAAACAGAGATTGCTCTTAGAATGAAAGAGAGAAACAGGTTCAGATGGATGTAGTTCCGAGTACAATGAAGTTTTCTAAGAAGAGATTCAAAAACAGGCATTTTAGGTTATGATGCAGAAAATGTTGAACAGACTTGTATTACTCTTTGGACATTTCTTAGCCATATGAACCTTGAGTAAGAGAATACTCTTTCCTTTTCTGTCATCTTGTCAGTGCTGCCTTGCTGTTTTCTTTTATCTCTTACTTCTGTTCAGTATCACAGACAAAGATCCCAGTGGTATTTCTCTCACATTTTAACATAAACTGACAATAAACATAGATTATTACATCCTTCTGTGTGTGCACTCATTCCAGTGTTTTTTTTGCAAATATAACTTTGATTATCCTGGATATATTTCAGATGTGCTCTCACCTATTATTTTCTGGTTTCATTCTTTTACTTAACTTCTGTATTTTGCTACATAGTGACTTTTGATCCTATGATGTAGGTCTATGCAGGAACAATTAAAATGCATTCAAAACATTTGATCACCTATCCTTTCTATCCAATGGATGCAAAATGTCTCTTCTTTAGTCTGGCAGCCATGTGAAAGCCTTACAAACAAATGACAGATTAAATATCCCAAGTAAGTGAATGAGTACTCAGGGGAAGCAAGCTGTAAATTGAGGACTTTTCCCTTAAAATACAGCCCCTTCAAGATTTTCCTATTTAAAATACTCTTTTTGTAGCAAGTCCCCAGAAACCAAACTTCTACGAGGTTTTTGTGGTCACAACCAGCACTTTGAGCTGCACCTGGAAATAGGCCAGAAGACAAGGCATTTTAGCAAGTATGAGCAGTGAAAGAATGAAGATGCAATAGGTGTAATGGCAGTGTGCAGTGGCAACTCCCAAGTATTCTTCCAGTTGTGATTTTTACCAAACACTGTAGAATCCATTCTGAAACTACTAAAGCAAGGATAGTTACAGTGAGTGTAGGAAAATAAAGAACAAATCTGCCTTGCTAGCCCTGAATTTGGGAAACGACATAATACCAGGCTGAATTTTAAACAGTTGTCAGAAATGCAGTGATTGCTGTGGCCATGCACGTCCTTTGCTGAAATACCACTATTATGTTGGACTGCATCACATGTTCCTGTGGAATTCAGAGACACATGCAAGCTGCAAATAGGAGGAAACTATTTTTCTTGAATAACCCATGTAGATGATTAGTTATTCATCCCATTCAGTAGCTGAAATAATGAATGTTGGATATATACAAGTGGAAGTGTTCAAGAGGTGTTTGGATGCAGCACTTGGGGATATGGTTTAGGGGTGATTATGGCAGTGCTGGATTGATGGCTGGACTAGATGATCTTGAAGGTCTCTCCCAACCTTGGTTATTCAGTGATTCTGTGATTTACAGTCCCACTTGGACAAAGTAATGATTGCCTTTGATTACAGTATCCCTGGAAACCACTCAGAATCTTCCACAAAATATGTCTGCACTCTTGTCCAGGGGTGAGACCAGCATCCCACTTATTCTCAAGGGCAATTCAAGGTGTTGATTTTAATAACCGAATAGAAAATGCTTTATATAATCATTCCTAAATCACTATTCTTTCTTACATGGGCTGTAATGCCTATAAATTTGTAAAATGCTTTGAAAATTTTTAATATGATCAGTGCTAGCAAAAATCAAGTCAGCATTACATTAGTGTCAGCTGTTTAACTGCAAAAAGTGTAAACTCAATGCATTTCCTAAATATCTGAGCAATCAGGTAACAGTTAAAGCTGTCTTATCATTAATATTTACTCAGGAAAATACATACCTGAAAAGGCAAAGAATTATACTTCCTGTTGTAAGAGCAATCAGAGATACACTGTGTCCAAGGGTATAAATTGCTTTCACCCTCACATAGAAGTTGACCTGCACAGAAAAATATATATGCAGAAGCTACTTACTGATATGTAAAATTGTCTGTGAAATGATGTAATTCTCCACTGAATAGCTCTGAAAGCTATAGCATGATATTCAGTTTTTGCTCTACAGTACATGATGAGAATGTTATATCTCCATTCCAACACATTTTGCAAGGCAACATCTCAAGAAAATTGACTTCAGCAGAAAATTCAGCCTCAGGAACTCAAAACTTAAGACACACAGTCTAGTACCATTCCAGTTGATTATACCATGTCAATGAGGTCAAATAAAGTATCAGATGCATCAATTTCCATGAACACAATCAAACTGGTAAGAGCAAGACAGTTTGAAAGATCGGATTATCTCTAAAAGAGAGAATTTCCTTCAGTCCTCCTGCTCTAGAGTACTTTGTAATGCAGTTATACATGAATTTAATTTTAAAGACAAGTTTAAGTCTCAATTTCCTGCTCTAAATGTTCAAATACTTTATTAAATGGTGACCCAAGCAAGCCTTTCTTTAGTAAAGTTACTTGCTAAAACTTGGAAATTTTTCAACAACGGGAAAGCAGGCTGAAATGCACAGTCCACTGATTAACTGCAGTTGTCTGTAAATTTACCAGCTACATACTACATGAAGTCAGAGTCTGAAAAACAACATCAAGAAAAATAGGGCCAAATATTTTCAGAATTAAACTACTTCTCCATTTATGCCTACAACAAAGTCATTAGACTGACATTAGTTTCCACTTAAGCTAGATAAAATATTAAAATTGTGACTTTTTTTATTACTTTAAGAAATTAAAGGTTTTAAAAGGAAGGTAGAACATGTTACATATAAGAGACAGAATTCCAATATTTAGTGCATATGGTTATCATTACCTTCTCAAATGATGTTTGTAAAAAGTAGCAAGGAAGCAACACTTAAGTAAACTAACATAGCCAAAAGAATCTCAAATCATTTAGTGTATTTATTTTTATAGCATTCAAAAGGCCAAGTGAGGAGGTTATTTTAGTAATCCCAATTCACGATGAAATTAGCTGAACATTCACTTTGCAACTATTATACAGATATGGAAAAGACTAAATGAAAAGTGAAATGAAATGAAGAATCTTGCAACTGCACTGATGTAGATATGGTTAAAGTGGAAAAATACAGGAAGCAACTGCCATGGATCTTAAGTGCATTCATAGCAACTGTTATGTTGTTACATATTTCAGCCATTAGATTATAGAATAAGACAGTCTTTTGTACTTTGGCATAAAGAAAGTAGCTGTTCAAACTGCATTGGGATGATTGAGACATGCCCAACAAGAAAGCTGGACTGGCTTAATTTTTCACCATCCCACACCATTTTGAAAATTCTGTCCAGATTTGATTTCAGGAAAACTCCACAGACTGAGACTCTTGAAATTGGATCTATCTGATTTCAGAATTCCTAAATGAAGGAAAAAAGAGGTGGAAACCCTGCACGAACTTACTAACAAAGCATCAGTTGTCTAGCCACACTGCTGTAACAGTGCCTTCAATTTAGCCTTTGGCCATGTACTCTGAGCTTGACAGAAACTGCCAGGGTGCTGCACATGAAGTGACTCCATCACTTCACCCCACGAGGGAGAACAGAAGAGGTTGTCTTCTGCCAGAAAAAAACACACTATTTAATGTAATGTTCCTGGCATTTTGTACACACACATGACCCCTACAACAAATAGTCAGACTAAAATCAAAAGAAGAACCCTGTGTACTTTTAGCCCAGCAAAGAGCTGTTGGTATCGGCAGGACTGAGTCTCTCTGCTGGCCATTCCTTTGCCAAACAGATGAATGTGGAATAGCTGCATGGGGGTATGTCAGGACTGAAGTTAATCAGCCAAGAGTACTTTGACATTACCTTAATACTGACCATGGTCATTTTGTTCAAGCCAAACACAAGAAAATAAGAAATAATTACACAGTTGAAATTCTTCTATCATATGATATAGATTTTTCATTATCCTGTATTCCACACTTGAAATGGTAGAAAAGAACACCTTTCCCTTTTTCTCGGACATTTTACTGGTTTAGTTTTATAATGGTCAGAAATTTTAGATGCCACAGAATTTTCTACTGATCAAAAATTAAGCCTGCTTCTCAAACTGCTGCAAAAGTAAGTAAACACTAACCCATTTTTAATCCATCACATCAAAAATTACAATTATTCAAATTCATATGTTTTGGTTTTCAAAAAAAATTTAAGATTATTAGCACAAAGCACTTTATCAGACTCAGCACCAAAGATGATGCATTGGTACTGGTCCTTAAATTTCCTGTATGAACCTAAAACAGATGTCCTAATTTGCATGTAAAACCTCTAGAACTCCTAGTGACTCAACAAAATAATTTAGTAAATGGTGTTCTCAAATTATACGTCAATTAAATATACATACAAACTCTGTAAAGACAAAGAATTAAATTCCACATTGTGCTGTGGCAATTGAAAACCAGGAAATTCATTAGACTAACATTGACTTAGTCACAGCTATGAAATATTTGTCACTCATCTGTATTTTAGCTAGTACCCTTTAGAAACAAACTCTTTGTATTGTATTGCTGCAAAAGAAGCAGGCAAAGCAATGCCACATCTGATAGAACAAAAAAACAATGTCTTTTACACAAGATGGGATATCTTTCTTTCTTAATATTCTGTGTGAACCGTAATTACCCAGGTCTCAACTAACATTTAGCTTTAACCTCTAAACTTAAAATATGAATGTGCAAGATCGGAAGGAATAAAATGACTGCAACAAAGGCATGGTTTAACCAAAAGAGAATTTCAAAGTAAATTATATTTTTAAAATATTTTAACACAGAAGAAATATCATAACCCCTTCAGATTTTACAGCTGTTTTCAAAGGATAAACTGATTCAAGTCATACACATGAAATTGAAATAACATTATGAAATTGAAATGACATGAACTTTTAAAGTCTAACAAAATCAGTACTTTTGCAACATAGTAAGAACAGATGACCTCTGGAAAATATTCACGGAATTATTTAAGCAATACTGATTCCAAAACTGAAATCCAACAATTTATTTTAAAGTTCTGAGGAAAATATTAAAATTACAACCTCTAAACTAAAGTCAATAGGTGGTTAGGCACATAAAAAAATCAATGGCCTATGATTTTCAGAAAAAAATCATGAAAATGGTTACAGAAAGTGTAAATGTTTTCTAAAGAGCTAATCCTAAAATGTTTCCTCTTTTTTTATGGCTACTAAATGTTAATAGGTTTTAAAAGGGTAAAAACTCCCACACCTGTAAAATGAAATTGTATTAGTACAAGTTTGCCTAATTTGTGTTAACCTCAATAAATTTTTTGTAAAATCTATTTTTAGGCACACTTGCATTTTGCTTTCTTACAAAAGACACCTGTTTCTGCTAATGTTTCCTTTAAATTTAGTTTCACGTTATTTTTACTAAGTTCAGGAGACAGAAGTCTTCTGTTTATTTAGAAAATAGCACAGAAGAGCAGAGACACTTTCTAAGCAAAGCTGACAGACATCCGGCGGATCTCTCAACCTCAGCCTTGGTTTGGAAGGACCTCTAGGGGTGAGAAGGTACCTCGGTGCTGAAGGAGAAAACACTGGAGAAAGTTTAGGGCTTGATCCTTTGTCCAAAGGAGTTTTGCTGTTGACCAGAAATCACCCTTAATGTGAAAGAAAAGCCCTCTCCTCTTTATTCATTTAACCATAAATATGATTTATCGTTGCTAAGGAATATATGACCATTATCATCCCAATTGACTCTTCATTTTATTTATTCTGTGGGCTAATATATCCCTGGAATACTGTATGTAAGAGAGTTTACTCTTTACAGATACAATTACTTACAACTATATTAAAATTTGTGATCTTAAATTTTCATGATCCATGCGTCAATATTTGAATATTTCATAATATTTGAATATTCATACTTGGAGAACATACCAGGAAATCTTAAACTGTACAACGTAAAATAAGAACTGGGCCTAGCAAATGAGTTCAGTGCCTTAAAAACACTGAAATGAGCAAATGCGAATACAAATGGAATAAAGAACCCTAGTTCCTTCCTTCTGCAAAATTAAATTCAACAAGGCAGTAGCCTTTTCTAAAATCTTGTACTACTTGTAAGAGAACAAATATCAACTGAGATAAAGAGATGGATTAAATGTTGTGGACAATTAAATTTTCTCTTATAGGACACTTCTACACATTTTTGAATTATATATGTAGAGAAGAATAGAATTTACTAAAAAGACATAATAAAATTGGTATTCCTCATGGTATTTAATAATCTTTATCCAAGTAATTAATGATATCCTTTTTCTGACATTTTTCCTTCAATTCACCCTGAGTCTAAACACCACCCAAAAAATTAGATGAGACCAGCACTGCCATAGTTATCTCTTAGTAATAGTGGCATAATTAATTTTAATTATGTCAGTCGAGATGTCTTGTTATTCAAAGTTCCCTAAACACAGTGGGAGAGATGACAACTTTGTAAATGCACAAACTTCCACATTTTCCTGTGTAAATGTGTATCAGCAGACATATCTGTGAATGTGAACATTAGTGTACTGCAATTTAGCAGTTTATTGAATATTCTGCAACTAAGGTGAATTCCCTCTGTGCTCTACAAGAGGGAATATCAGCTAATATTCAGTCCTAGTCCTCACTTGAATTCCTCACGGGAAGATTTTTTCATTTACTTTAAGGAATATTGGTCTCTTAATCACATTTCATGGAAAAATATTAATGAAAAATGCAGCATAACATAAATAAATTTAGCATGACTTAGAGGCACATGAAATACATTGATAGATGGCTGCCTTGTGTCAGATTTTGTAGAGAGGCAAGGATTCTGTTTAGACTCACTCCAAACAATCCATTATTCCAGAGCAATGATGCACAGACAGCAGAAATGCATCTGTTTTCTAAAGGCAGCTACAGTCAAGACACTCTGTCACTCCTGCCCTCACTGCCTCGACTCCACTTGTCTGGGGTGGTGTGTCTGCAGCACACCCAGGGTGATGTGAACGCTCCAGGACCCTGGGCAAATGGGGGAATGCTTCTTCCATGGATGATGCTCCTACTAAAGGCACAAGCTGCAGCAGTATCACCACACTCAACAGCCGTGAGGATATTTCTCTCCATGAATTTCCCGTTGTATGACACCACACATTCAAATCACACAGCCTCTAACTTGTATATATTGGGGCTTTTGTGTGATCTAATAAATCCTGGGCCAATTCACACTAAGATTTAGACAAAGCTGTATTAACTGATTCAGTCATTATTTTAAATGAAGTGGACACATTTCAGTGCTTTACGTTCACCAGACATCTTGCTGTACAACTGTGTAATAATGCTGACACACGGTTTAATACCTTCTGACAACAGCTAGGACATATCTCCAGCTTGTTCAGTCTAGATAGAAGATGTCAAAATATGTCAAGGAGAGGTTGCATTGAGGATTGAGTTTGGCTAACACACCTTGATGTGTGTTTCTAGCATGGTCAAATCAAGCTTGCTATTTTGCTGTTGTGCTGCCATGAGCTCCACAGAAATATAAAAGGGGAAAAAAAGAGATACTTATTTGAATACCTAAGATGAACCTAAAACTTTATCTTGAAGGTTAGCAATAACTAGTTTACTTACAGGAAAAGGTCTGGAAGCATATAATAAAGGTTTACATCTATACTTCGATGTGATAACAACGTCTATACAACGATGTGATAAAATATTTTGTTCAGACATCATCATTGTTGTGCTTTAACCCCAGTGGCAACAAAACATCACACAACCACTCACTCCCTCCCTCCTCCCCCTGCCTCCCCCAAACCCCCCATGGGCTGGGGAGAACTGGGAAGAACGTAAAACCTGGGTTGGGGTAAGAAGACAAGTGATGCCCAACACCACTGCTCAGCAGCCACTGACCGATGCCCAGCCCGTCCCCGAGCAGCAGCCGACACCTCCCAGCCACTGCTCCCAGTTGATGTACTGGACGTGACGTTCTGTGGTGTGTGTCGTGCTATGACACTGCCCCAGCACCAGGCACCCATGAGAGTCGCTCGCTCACCCTCCCCTGCCACAGCTGGGCAGAGAGAGGGAAAAAAATTAACGAAGGCTTCATTAGTTGAGATAAGAA
>VZTE01000432.1:1617646-1704157 GCA_013397775.1 Eulacestoma nigropectus | reverse complement strand
GTGTTGCCGTGTTGTTTCCCTCACATGTTCTCACCTCCTCCTCTTCTCTGACTAGAAGCAAAACCCCATGACTTTGTTTTGATTTTCTTCTTAAATATGTTGTTACAGAGGCATTACCAACCTCTCTCACTGGCCCAGCATGTCCATCTTTCAGAGCCATCACAGATCGGCTCTGCTGGACATGGTGGAAGTTTCCAGGGGCTTCTCACAGGAGCCATCTCAGTGGCCCCCCTGCTACCAAAAACCAGGCTGTGCAAAACCAGTACAGTGTGGACTATCCCTCTGGCCAGCTGGGGTCAGCTGTCCTGGCCATGCTCTCTCCCAGCTCCTTGTGCACCTTGCTCACTGGCAAAGCATGGGAAGCTAAAAAGTCCTTGACTTAGGGTAAGCACTACTTGGCAACAGCTAAAACATCAGTGTGTTATCAACATTATTCTCACACTAAAATCAAAACACAGCCCTGTACCAGCTACTAGGAAGAAAATTAACTCTATCCCAGCCAAAACCAGGACAGTCATATTTATCAAACTGATCCCCCATAAATTATGGCAAGAGCACTAGAGAACACTAAGATCTAACACAGACTAAACCAAGGGTTTTGTACAGGCACTTACAGTTAATTTCAAAATGTTAAGCAAATTGTTTCTTTTTATAGAACCTGCTGATATGCCATTGACATGGAATAAAAATTGAACATTTTAATTTGAACATAAAATCAATGCAAACTGGAAGCATGCAAGTTCTTTCAGCAAAGAAATAATAGGTGACACATTTATGGTATTTCTTAATAAGCTTCCTCATTTCAGCGCATTTTTAAGCATAGAAATTTGGTTCTTGTTAATAAATTATTCAGTATTTGCTCACCTATCTTTATCATTTAAACCTTCTCTAGAATATTCAAAACTGCTCAAAATAAATGTATTATCTGGAGAGAGATATATGCCTGTGTGTATACATATATGTACAATATGTAGAATATGTATAGAAATAAGCCCCCTTTGCATTAAAGATAAAAGTCTGTATTTTAAAAGACAGGAAAAAACTCCACAGGAACAAATACTTAATTGGATCTATAACGGAAATTCATTCAGCAGTGAAGATGCAGGCACCAAATTTACACCAAAGACAGTTTCTACCTACCCCTCTAACATTGTCTTCAAAGGAAAACATAAAAAAGGAAATCTAGGACTTACCTTAGGAAGGTATTTTGCTACCTTCCCTAAAATATTATCTCCTTAGTTAATGTAACTTTGAGGACAACCTCATATACTTCATACTCCATACTGCAAAGCATATTGTTGCATGACATCTTTATGCCCAGAATACTCAGTATCCAAATATTAGGACTTCATTTTTAGCTCTTATAGCTGAAATATTAGATTAAAAAAAAAAAGAACTATACTGATTTATGCTGAGTAAAGATTTTGGTTTGAGTGGCTACCATTGAGCACTAAGATGTGCATTCAAGAAAATATCTGTGTAAACAAGTAGCTGATGCAGAACCTCAAATGCCTCCTGAAATCTCACAGCTGCATGATACTTG
The DNA here is from genome assembly GCA_013397775.1 of Eulacestoma nigropectus. Lineage (NCBI taxonomy): Eukaryota > Metazoa > Chordata > Aves > Passeriformes > Eulacestoma > Eulacestoma nigropectus. The sequence continues at coordinate 1,702,614 of VZTE01000432.1, read as the reverse complement.
CATTTTTCTACTGTCTCTGTGAGTTATATTATATCTATGATATTATATCTATTATATGTTCGCTAATAACTTTTCCAGTACCTGCTTTGCACATCTCTCTTCTGATTTTCATCCTCACACTTTTATTTGCTTTTTTCAAGCTTTTGTAAATGTTGATGCTACTTCCTATTTTCAGTTCTCTAGGTTAAGTCCTGTAAGTATAGGCAATTTGCATTTTGTTCACCTCCTTCAAATTACTAATGAATATGTCAAACAAGAACTGTTTTTCTATTATACTAGTTCATCTTCTAATTGTTTCTCACTACTTGAAATACTATCTTTTTTTAATGTGAAATTTTACATTTTGACCCATTTTCACTCCACATGGCAATGCCTGGGCTGAACGACAGTGTTTAAAGTGGCTGTTTTAGCAGTAATACGTGTGTTCTCAAGCTGTCAGATGACATAGATGTTTTAGAATTTGTCTTCAGAAAATTTGGGAAAACAACATATTCTCTCAATTTTCTCTATTATCTGTTTTCAACTACAGTAATGGTTGGGCTTTTAAATACAGAAAGAAATGCCAAAACCTGCCTGCCTTAGCTGGAATGCCAGTGCTTCTCTGCAAGCCAGGCAGAACAGATCTGCTACAGCTATTCCACACATACTAAAAGCCAGGGAAAAAACCCAACTGGCCAAGTATCTTTGTTCATGAGAGGACTTAATCTGGTTTGAGTCACAAGAGTTTTACTGACACTATGAGCTCATGCTTGTAAACAAAATCTTGCTCTGTTAGCCTCAGCAGGAAAATAGAAAATATGTAAAACGTGATGGTAAAAACCCTTCCCTCAACTAAAAGAGATAGTATCTGCAAAGTGATCAAATTCAATTTTCCATGCATAGTGTGTTTAGGATACCTTGATAGCTTTCTGAACCATTTGCAACTGCTAACACAACTTCAAGTCCAATATAAATTTGCAATAATTCCAATGATCTTAATCAATTTTATTTTACTTACAACTTTAACACATACAACCAATCAAGTGGTGCATGAACTGTTAACAGAGTATAACAGATTATTAGTATTAGGTTTTGAGATAATTTTTTTTTGAAACATTATTTTGAAATAACTGAAACTTCTAGAAATAACACAATGCAAAACATATGGTGCACCATCTGAGTAGCACAGCAATATTAGATATACAGATGCATTACTGCAATTATGAACTGTTTATAGCCTTGAGTTTCAAACAGTCACTGAGTTCTGTATTTCTGATTTTATCTCATTAGACAACTGCAATCTGAGCATATTGCAACCAATGCTAAAAAAATTATTACAGATTTTCATTGTCTGATTTTCATTTAGTCAGAGTAAAATGGGATTTATTTAGAAGCAGAATATGTCCAATAGCTGTATTAAACACCATCATCTAAATGTATAAAAAAAGTATTTTTCCTACCTTATAATCGTCTTCATAGTCATTATATCCACAAGTACTTAAGATGTCAGGAAAAATATCTGACCATCCATTACTTGTACAATTTTTGCTAATATTTCCTGTAAAGCAAAATTAGAGAGTTTAGATCAGAAAGATTCAAAACTCTTCTCATCAATGACTCCTTAGACAATCTAACTTTGTCATTAGCTAGTCACAACCTAGCTTTTTTTCCTTTATTTCCTAGGACTCAACCCCGCCATTTCCTTCCATGTGCTTTTCATTCACATTACTTTAGTTGCCTTTGCACTACAGAAAAACAAAAGTAAACATGAAATGTGATGGCAGACGTCTTCCTTGGTATAACAGCTATTTCTGTCACATCTGCAAAAGCCTAAACTGTTCTGCTGTTTTATTTAAAATACTCAGAAGGGAGTCTTTCAGTTCACTCCGTAAAGGGGCTATTTGCAGGCAAAGCAATTTGAAAGAAAAGTCATTCCAGTGAAAGTTGTTCTAACCTCCTATTTAATCTTTTTGAGAAGCCAATACCAAGTGATCTGCTGAAGAGTTGTAAAAGCTCTTAGACATTAAGGAGATGACTTACTGCTACAGCAAATGTTGGTAGGTTTGGTAATGAAATTTAAAGGACAAATTATGTTATAGGTTGAAGAACGAAGAATAAAAATGCATGCTGAATTTCACTCTTGAACCAATACTGAAACAATGTAGTCCAAGGTGTGCACAGGACATGCGGAAGTATGGCTGGAAAGGAATTTTGGACATCTATTAATTTCAGAAAATTTCTGTTTGGAACTGAGAGGAGAAGCTGACTCTTTTCAGAGACGAAGCCACACAGATGACATGGGGACAACACATGATTCTGCTTCTGAATCTAATTAAAATGAATTAATGTTCATGCAATATGGAACAGCTTCAATAGGGGAAAAGAGAAAAGCTTGATGTCAGACTAAAGAATAGTCATCATATTTATTATGACTTACTCTTAATTCATAGCCAACTTCCCCTCATGTTTCTTAAAGCAATTTGTATATCCATGATACTTGAGATCTATAACAATATACTGCTTTGGTTTGGAGTTTACCACTCGTCTTTAATTGACTTAAAGATGCCTGGCTTTCATCTTAGAAAAATAAATTTATGTGTCACAGATCAGTGTTGGTCAAGAATAATCAAATTTGTTCTTATACACTCCAAACTAAAGCTCCTGTGACTTTTACTTTGTTGATTGGTTACTGGAATTTCTTCTTTGTATAAAGTCTTCAGTGGAAAGTTGTAAATATCCTACAAATGGTTCACCAGCCAACAACCAAATCTTTCCTGCTAATAAAAAGGCCTTGACCTAAACCCACAGTCTCCTCAAACAACTGGACCACTTTTGCTATTTGGCATAGAAATGACATTTTTAAAAGAAAATGTAACCTATTTATACACTGTGAAGAGTCTTCACTTTAAAAGTACATCAAGATTCTGTGACTAGGCAGAGCAGAGGAATGTGTTAACAGAACCACAAACTGCGTCAAAGCCAGTTTTGCAAGAAAAAGACTCGACGTACTCAAGATGCTGAAGTGTTTTGTACTTCAAATACTGCAATACCTTCTAACCTAAAGACAGCTGGGCAATGCTCTATGGAAGGCAACGTTTATTTCTACACCATTTTTTCATGCAGTTAAATATTTCAGATGGCAACCTGATTTAAAACCTGTAGCTTGACACAGACACATACATTTGAATAAAAACTTTACAGAATAACTTGCTGAGACTTATGAACTTGTACAATACAGGAAAAACATTATAGGATAATATGATTGCTTTTGCTGTAAAAATTCTTTTAATCAGAAGTTACTAATATTCAAGATAGGATTAATAATATGGTATGCTTAAACTATAACATAGACCATCACAGAAGAAATTTAGAGCCAGCTCTCCAAAAGTTCTAAAGATGAGAAGACAACTACTTTTTTAAATTCAAATTTAAATTGGAAAATCCTTTAAGTAATTGATGGCATTTAAAAGCCTACTTGTGCTTTGGAATTTTTGTGTAAAAATAAGGTATTCTAGATGATCTTGTAGTAGAATTTTAACTCCTCTCAAACACTAAAAACTGAAACATACGTCTCACAAATCTGGCTAAATAAAAATAGTTAAATTTCTTGTTTAAAGATATTTTCATAATTTTCCACTATAAGAATGAAATTAATTTGTGATGTGCTGTGTATGAATTAAATAAATTACATATTCCTGAGCATAATCAACTTATAAAGGTGCTAAGATGCTTAGTTAGATCTTAATTGAATCAACCACACAAAATGTTTGTTGTCTTCCTTCTCTGAAATTATAGAAAGACAAGGTTTAAAAAACACTCTTAATTGAACAGGAACCTCTATAAATCAACCCTGTTAGTTCCACAAGCAGGAAGTAAACAGGTAGATATGAAAAAAAAACTCGATCTGGGAAAATTATAGCTAACTATAAAAAGGAAGTAATCTTTCAGTCTTGCTGATACCATGGTGAAGTGAGACAGGGTTGTAATGCACTGTGAAGGTTTCAGACTTAAATATTTATTGCAGTTGTTTTATAGTAAAATTAAAATGTTGTTGCAATATAACTAAAGTTCATGAAATAAGCTCCAGAGAGAGTGTGCATGCTCTAGCTTTTGGCAAATAGACAGAAGCAGCATGATTTAATTCAGATTTTGAATTTTTGATATTTATTAGTTTGCCTTGTCTCATGACAACACTTTATTATCTTCATTTGAGTAATTTGAAAACTTTTATAGATTTCACAAGATTTAGTGATGATTACACATACTTTCCCCTTTACAAATTGTTTAGACTATCCATGATAAACTAATCAAGATTCGCCAGTTCCAGGAATGAAAGGCTTTGCTCATCTGTAGATTGTTTTAGTTATCTATTTTTTACAGGAACAAGACTTAATCAACAGTTTTGAGTCTAAAGATATTTATTCATACCTCCGATTAGCCTCTAAGTTAAAAGTAATATCATTAAAACTCTCCACAGAGACATCCCCCCACCAAAAAAAAACCCAAAAAACCAAAAAATCTGTGGTAAGTTTTGCATCTTTCACCAGCTCTTCATGACAACAGTTTCCCACCTGAGCAACGGGGATAAGATTTTTCCTGCAGCAGTTTGAGATACATGTGAAATACTCTGTGTGCATCATCTATTTTCAAACCCCCACCTACATGTCACAGTGAAAAATATGATGTATTGACAAGATGATGCAGAATATGGTAGACTTAAACCAGTTAATTGTTTCAGCAGTTTGAGACACTGATGAGCTGTTTTCAAGTTCCATTAAAAAGCAGAATAAAAGGTTTCACAATAACTACCTTAAATTGCAATAGCAGTAATTTTTAGGTATTATCTGTTAACGTGAGCTCTTTCTTCTCACGACAGCAAGGCAGAGCTCCCCTCCTGAGGCACAGAAGGAACAACCTACATGTGACCTGCTGGCAGCTGTTAGAGATGTCAGTCAGGCTCGGCTGCCTTAATAATTAGCAAAATAGGTCAAAAAAGAGCAAGCAGTGTCTGCAGCTTTGGTGAGTATCACTGTATCAGAAAATATATTTAGTATCTAACTCAAAGAACACCAAACAGAACACAAAGATGGTAAGTTGGTCTTTTCATGGTGTATCCTGAACAGCTCTGACAAGAATTTTAGCTCTATAAGAAAAATAAAACCTCCAAATAAACCGGTTTTAGTACATCATGTTACAGAACACCAGAGAGAAGCCAGTAAAAATACACCTTAAAATAAAATACCTGGTTTGCCAGAAAAAAGGCTAAATACTTTTGGACAAGGGACAGTGACAGTCTCTCCAATCTTTGCGGGACGCCAACAGGTGATGTTATCCCAAACTCCAACACATCCTGAAACAAAAGCAGCATTAACAGACTTGAAAGATGAGTTTGCCTTATAAAGACCTGGTGAAAGCTTTGGACGAGGGTTTCAAAAAATATTAGACTCCTTCAAGAAAGCTGCAAAGATGATATTTTCTATGAAAACTTTAAAGGAATCGTAAAAGTCTGCTGATTAACCAGCCAATTTTTAAGTCAGTTAATACATTGTTTGCAAAATGTCTCATTAAAACAATGTCATTGTGATATGAGGGTGCTAAGAAAAAGTAAGAAATATAGGAAAATGACTCCTGAGCATTGATATAGATTATTAAGAATTGCAAAATTTTGAGAATTTCTTAATCACAGTTTAAAATGGAATTTTCTATCAAGCAGATTGAACATCACAAATAAATACGTAAGTAGTTCATTGGACTCAGCACCACATATGATAGGAATGCATCATGACTGAAGAATGTTTGGAACAATAGGCATGGACTTACAGAATAATCTCTCAAACTAAATAACAGACATTTGAACAAGGAATGCTTCTATGTATTGGTTTCAGGAAGGGAAGGGGGCCTTCAAATTTCATAGACATATTTTATAGTGGCAGTAACTGCTTGTTACAAGTAGAGAGTAACTTGCTACAGCTTTTCCCATGTTGATATCTATATTAATGTGGCTCAAAGGCTGTATCTTGTGAATGCGTGTAAATCTTCCTGTAGCTGCTATAGGCACATGGCTCAACCATTCCCTGTTTAAAGGTGTCTATTTATAATGCGTATCTTCTAAGCTAAGCAAAGAGTTCTGAAAGTTTCTCAGTGTAAGCCTTGTGAGGATAAAGAAGTAAGGAAATGTTACTCATATTATCTCAGTACAAGTTATTTAAAAAAAAATCACGTGCAAAATTCTGGGCATTTATGTCTTCAGATAAGGCAATTAACAATTTAAATTTGTAATTAATGCGAAAGAGAAAAACTAAACTATTATCCCACTGGTATTATCTCCCTAAGATTATTAGTGGTATAAGGGACAGTTTGTTCCTTTCAGCAAAGAACATAAAACTTGGATTAGGAACGGCTCACAGCCATATTATTCTTCAGAATATTTATAGCATTAGCAATTCATTATTAATTTATTCTATGCTAGTGAGGTCATGCTCAAAATCAAGCCATGTGAGTTAAATGAAACTTGAAAAGGAATATTTAGAAGTTCCATATTTGTATCAAAACTTTTTAGTGTGATTAAACTTGGGCAGCTTGTGTTGACTTAAAATGTGCAGCATCCTGCTCTCAAAGTTTAAGTTACTTTCAAAGCTCACATAAACTAGGGAACCAAAGAATGTGTTACAAGACCAGCAGCTGGATTTGTCCCAGGGCTACGTCCTAGCTGCAGCACGAAGAAAAGCCAGTGGCACAGTGTTCCCATGGGCCTTGCTTTCCTTTGGAAACATCCATCCAAGTGTGATAGCTGGGAGGGAGCCTTGGTGTGGTACCAAGAACAAGGTTTGGAGATGATGAGAGGAGGATTATGGGCGAAATTCTGCATTTGATCACAAATTCCGCAGAGTCCTCTTGATACAGTTTCCCAAGAAAGTGCAATTCTCCAGAGGACTCGCTTGCTTACGGGCATTGGGTCTTTCTTCACTCCTCTTAGGACTGTAGTTCTAAATGCAGCATCTGTTCTATATTCAGAAAGATGATGCCAAAAATAAGGGATCACTAAAGGGAACACTTCACAAAGTTTATCTCTGTGCGTAGATAATGTAATGCCTTATCCTCCACTGCCCTGTATGCTGCATCAGCCTCTTTTGGCATTACTGACAGTATCTCTGAGACATCTCTGATGGTGGTTTGGCCATCTATATACAATTTCTGAGGTCTACATCTGAGCAGGTCACCTTCATAGCCTTTGAAGTCAATGGAATTTCAACATGCTTAGGTGCTTCCTGAGCTGCAGTTCTGGGTGAAAATCAAGTCCAAATCTCTATAATGCAGCACCAGGGCTTACGCAGAGTAAAAGAATGTTTACCTTAACCAATTCAGGTCATGCTTCTTCCCCAATTTATTTTAAGCCAGAAACAGCATCAACAACACGACACACAAGTAATCAGAAAGACAAAGAAACTATTTTCTTCATCTGCCAGCACTCAGAACTCCGATGACAAAATTAAAGTCTTTTGGCTTTGATTGATGGACTGCCTGAGCCAGCATAAACAAGCTCTGGAGTACACAAGAATAATTATCATCTTGTGAGACTTCAGACGTTTTTATTTCAACCCCATTTCCACTAACAGTGAGAGCTGAGATGAGTCATGAAAGTGCTCATGCACACCCATGGAAGCTGATAACTTTCTCAAATCTTCCTTTTTGTTTAATCCACTCTCTGTAAAATAGTGGGTTTGTTACAGTAATATGCAAACAGTTGAGAGGCCTTTATGAATTTTTCCTATGCTGTTGTATATGGACTGGGCTAAGCTTTGACCAAACAAGCAGCTGAACTCTTCATTGCTATGTTTTCCACAAAAAACACTTAAAACTCTTATTGAAGACTCAATTAAATGGAATATTATATAGAAAAATTGAGGTTCAAGTCCTATTCCTACCAAAATTAATCAACACAACTTGTATCAAATCTCAAAGCCAGCTTGCTGGAAGGACATCAGTATAGAAGTTTTTGATGCTCAAAACAACACAAGTTACTAATGGTTTCTGGGGGATATTTTATTTTCCCTATTTTTCCTCAGTGTTTTAGGACTTTGCAGGCATCGCCCAGGAGAGAATGATACTGTTTCAGACCCCTTAAATCAAACGGCTGAAATAACATCAAAGACGTATTTCCTACATCTAGACTACATTCAAACGCACCAAAAATCATGTGAGTGAAACTTGGGTGGATGTTGTCAGAATTCCAAGCATATTAAGCCTCAGTTTATGTATATCTACAGGCTTATTGATTATGGTACAGGACATCTGAGAAAACTGCTGGAATGTCCTGGAGGCATTGATAGTCACTGAATGCCCACAGTGGGCATCTGAAAACTGGTCAGGTCTGAATGCTGAAATGGTGTTACTGGTGTAATTACTGCTAGAATTACAACTGTTAAACAATGCACCTTCTGGGCTTTCAAATCATGCTTTTCCTCATTGCTCCCTTCCTCCAATTACTACAGATTTTCAACAATATTGCAGTAATATATCTTCTTCTCTTAAGAAAACATATCCTTATGCAGAGGTGGGATACAATTAACAAGACCACTCTTACTACACTTGCATCAATTTGTCTCTTCCATCCCAACAATGTGTCTCTTTTGTACAGCACAAGCTCAATTCAGCACAATTAAAATTAGCAACTAATTCCCTACTGATTTTGGAAATTAAAGATGTGGCACAACTGGAGATCTTGGTGAGTTTCACAGGTCTCCAGATACTGCTCTTCACCCACCATAGCATCTTTTTATAACAATGACATATGCAGTGACATATGTCAGAATGTGACAGAGAATGATGCACTTCATCCTAAAACACACAAAATTAGTTCAGATTAATTGCCCCCAACAATTGCCTGTTTCTTTCCAGTGACCACAAAGCAGTCTATGGTGCTTGAAATACCACACTGTTGGGAAGTGGAAGTGTGGTAAATGCTACGCTACATGTTTCTGTTTCTCTACACAGAATATCTGACTTGATCAAACTTAATATTCTCCTCTCTACTCACTCTCTACAACTCTTTGTCCAGCTATTAATTCATCCAGTGTTAGGATTTCTGGACTGTCATCCATCAGTGCAGCACTCATAAAATCATTATCTGAAGTCTCATTTTCTGGAAATTTTACCCATCTCTCACATACACAGGTGTGTTTCCTACTGTCTCTGAAGGATATTAATCAAGTAAGATACAAAATACTTATTTTTTTAGCTTTAAATAAGGTTTTAAGTTTTAGTTCTGGTAATAATTTTACCAGTAAAAAGATACTTTCTATAGAAAGTAGCTCATTTTTAAAGCAAGATTTATATTGCTCCAATGTTTATTTCACATAATGTCTGTAATTTCTTTTTATTTATAATATTTTTGAAATAGCCTAAGTACCCAGATGTACTTTAATGTATATCTTTTTTCTTTTACGCTCATTATTGGATTTAGTCTCTATGTTTGCATTGTGCTTCAATAAATTCTCAAGCATTGAGTGTTTTTGTCCTTTCACTTTGATATGTACATATAAAGCCAGTCCAGCTTAGATCTGTGTCAGCTCCCCAGCTTTTTCTGCACGTGTACTATTATATTCTTTACCTTTTTCTTTACCTATTGGGCTGGTTCTGGCTGGGATAGAGTTAATTTTCTTCACAGTTGCTAATATGGGGCTGTGTTTTGGATTTGTGCTGAACAGTGAGTTTTGGCTTTCCCTATTAAACTGTCCTTGTCTCAACCCAAGAGTTTTCCAGCTTTTACCTTCCCAATTCTCTCCCTGATCCTGCTGGTGGGGGAGTGAGTGAGAGTCTGTGCAGGGCTGGGTTGATCTCCGATATTAAGCTATTAACAACTGTTAATAAAACTAGCAAAGGCAAAAAGAAAAAATGTTCTTCATCCCTTTTTCTGTGGTGTCTAGAAGAACAGTCCTGCACCCTGCATAGAACCATCTCTTTTCAATCTCTTCATTTGCACCATTTATTTCTCTGACATGTCATTCACAGCACATCCAAGGAAACAACGAAACTTCCCAGAAAACCCTGTCAGCACAGTGACTCGCTCAAAAGTCTCTCTTCTACTGATTCCCTCTCCTGTTCCTCCAGAGGATACTGCAGATGCTATTGTTAGCTAGCTTCAATGAGATCACTTACTTTATTTGAATGTTTGGACTTTAATGCTTGTCATGCATTTGCAGATAGTTCATAATGAAAGGAAACGTAACAAACTATAAACTACATTTTATTTCTCACTTTTTCTTCAGCTTACATAAGTACTGCCACCGCATTCATCACCCTGCTTTTTGAGAGCCAGTCTTTGAGCAACAAGTTCACGTACCTACCTGTGCTTCTTCATCTATAAAAACATGAAACACTGGGGCTTGTGCTGGGAATTTTTGTTTATAGACACATTTTATAAATATATAACCACTAGGTGGCACTTTGTATTTGTATTTAAAAATTGTCACCTCCAGGAGAGGTTTAGCATTTTTTAAAACTGTCTAGGCGTGCATAAAACATGAAAAAACAAAAGAGTGCTTTGAAAATGAGTCAGAAAGTCGATAGCTAGCCTAGGGTTTATTTTTCAACAAACAGAGAAACGTTTTGATTTTTGTACGTTAACTTGGCAGAGCAGGAGCCATCTCACCTCTTATGGGCAACGATTTCTAGACTGCAGGTCTGTGTGCCACAGAATGGAACTCAGGTCGCACGGGAATTATGAACATATATGGACTGACATTCCTTCTGCATTTTCACACAAGTGATAAAAAATAAACGCAAGGGAGGTGCTACACAAGTAGCAAGCTAGCAAATTGGGAGCAAAGCAGAACTGCTTAGAAAGGGAATAGGAATGAGACAGTCCCCAAGAAAGCTGTTGCTCCACGCTGCCTCACTGAGGTTATTTGCCACCTGCTTTGTCAGGGCCCTTGAGAGCACCAACAGGCTGGACCTTCAGCCCAGGGCTGGACCTTCAGCCACGCTGAGGCTGCACCTGCCTTCATCCTTCACCTCTTCCCAGCCCTCAACTGAGCTCTGCACAGCCATCCCAGGGCTCTGCCCGACCCTGGTGCCCTGTGCCAGGCTGGGTCCTGACCCATCTCTGCAGGCTGATGTCCCTGTCGCAGGGAGGTGACAGCTGCCCCCTGACCTGGGGGGAAGGACCCTGCCAGACCCTGCCTGCCCAAAGCCCCTCTGCGTGCCGCTGCCCACCTGCAGCCGTGTGAAAACGGAAGCACTGCCTACAATGTGGTCAAGAAGCAGCTCCAATTATTCAGAAATACTGAGGAAATGCTGATGTAAAAACTTTTAATTGCCGGTCAACAAACACTATTCATAGACAGCAAACAGAAATTTGAAATCCTACAGTATACATCAGATTTAACTAGTTTAAACAGAATGATGAAACCAATAGAGTTTATCTCATATTCACCTAAAATGTTTGCAGTTCATAGGTTCTTCAAAAGCCAGTTCTATTACCAGGAATGGCAAAAATGCTGTTTCTGAGGTTTCTAAGGGATTTTGGATTTTCACTGAATGAAACCCTTCAGAAGATATGTCTTATTTCCCTTTTGAAGAACAGTTTCCCTTTAGAGAATTAAAAATCTATTGGCCAGTTTTACATTTAATGTAATTCACATATTTTTAGGATTCTGTAGGGAAATATGGAAGTTGCCAGCAAAAACTTTGCAAAAAAAACCTCTTAAAAAAGAAAATAAATTTTCATCCAAATTTTCCAAAAAAAGTCTGCTTTCCAATTACTCAAAATGTCCTTTGGAGACAAGAGCATTTATTTTTGTATGACTGGACAGCATGCTAATCTTACCATAAGAACAATATTTTCTATTCCTATGTAAATATATTAATGTGTGTATAGTCAAAGCTGTAAGAGGTACCTTCATCTTTATGTTGCCCCAATTCTGGCATGCTGTACATTGTTTAAAAATACCACTAAATATCTGTCTCCTGTTCATGTAAACCACACCACAAAATATTAAAAGTCTCTCTTAAGAAGTAGGACCATATATTTCTGCTAGTATGTATTATGTCTAACTCATGTGCTATTTGTTGTATTAGCTGAAGCTTTTTCAGTGTTTTGATATTCAAAATTTCTTCCTTGTGGTATTCGATCTTTGGATGTCATGGAGAATAGACTGCCATGGCTATAGCTGTCTTTATCAGGACTCAAGTGCAAAACTATGCTGGGCAATATTTCCTTCAGAATCTTCTGGAAAACACAATAAATTCACTTATAGCTGTGCATTTCCTTCTTCAGGGCTACAAAGGCCATATATTAATGCCTACTGCTGAATTTCTATCTACATTTTGGGTAGAGGAGAAATTTCATGTCTTCAAAATCATTGTGGACACTTGGTGCTTCTCTTCTTTCCAAAAGGGTTTGTTATTGTCACTCTTAGTAAACTTTATTATGTGAGATTTTTGAATGAGGTTGATCTGGACATTTTCTTGGTCTTCATTATTTTATTTACTAATAGTTATTTTTCAGTAGGCAACTCCTTTCATTCAAGGCTCTTTCTCACCTTTCTCACTTAGCCTCCTCAAAAGACAAAGCTCTGCCTCCCTCTTGCCCTCAAATATTTAAGTACAGCCTCCACAAAGCCCAGACATTGTCAATACTGTAAGGATGATCAGTTTTATGTGGTGTCACTAATGATGACACTTCAGTTAGTGAAAGCCAAAACAGACAAATATCCAAAGCAGCCCCTTTGTCTTCATTCATAAAAAATAGGTGACCTAAAAAGTAGCAACATGCCTGTACTACAGCCAGAAAAGCAGCAGCACAGAGATTCAAGAAAGCTAAAGTTGTTCTTCCAAGAGTTGCTTGTGCTGCATGAAAGAAGTTCCATGATCCCAGCATCTCATTTAATTCTACTTTGCATGGTACCTTAGATGACTGTAAGCAACACTGCAGCCTGAACTACTGACTGATTTTACCGAGAAAATAGCTTCAAAACTAAAGAAAACCTGACACAAGACCTTGATGAGATAGGGAGCATTAAGAAATGGGGAACCTTGAGGATATTCCTTTTCATGTAGCAAAGAAAAGGCCTCATCAGGCCTTTGTGCCAGTCTTCTGTTGACTAATGTGGATGATAGAGTGGTCACCAGGTTTGCGTAGTTATACACAGAGGTGTGTGGTGGGATGTAAATGCAAAATAGGCACCTTTCTTACTGGATGAAGAACCTTAACAGGTAAGTTAGTCAGATAAATTAACTTCTGGACAACCTGCCATGGGTCCAACATTTGAATATTTATCCCACTGTTCCGAACAGCTCTGCTTCATCCACGACATCATGAGCTCAGTGCTGGAGTCACTGAGGGAAATTCTATTGACCGTGCAATTCAGGAGATTGGATTATACAGGAATATTGGTCCCTCTTGCTTTAAACTTATGAATAACTAAGAGCGTCATTTTGGTAGTCTAGTCTCTTTTAATTTCCTATTACTGGCTGCATTATGAAGCTTTTCTTTGAGAGGTTTATGAAATTCTTTCCAAAGTCATTTTTCTTTTCATCTACATCCCTTCCTCAAAGTTAAGATGCCGTATCTAAAATTAAAAATGTTGTCTGACATATGGGTCTCACAAAAAAACATTTTGGAAAGCGAGATCTGAAAAGACATATTTAACTGTGTAGCCACTCAGTCCAAGATGAATCAAAAACACTAAACTTAATTTTTTTATAATGAAATCTTTTTAGAACTTCTTGTAGAATCCTGTTAAAAACTCTGCAGAGTTTTTTTAACATTTTTGACCGTAAGATTTCATTTTTTACTTAAAGGTCAAGAGAAATGAGCCAGTTTCTTTATAAGGAAAAATTCGAAATATGGAATAAAGGAAGAAATTTGCAGCAGGAAAATTTTCATGCATTTTCAATCACTTTTCTTGGGAGCTTTCTAATTTTTTTGTAAGAAGACAAGCCATGGGTAGCAGATAAAAAAAAAAACAAATTAATTTTTCCATATAGACCTCAAAATCTGTAACTACTATGAGCTAGTTGGAATGCAATTCATCCGCCCTTCAAAAATAAAATGTGCACCAAGAAAAACCAAGCTCTCCTAGGCTCCCAGCTAAGGTGCATCCATACCTCAGGGGCCAAATTATAGGAGGAAAGAAGAAAACAAATGTGCATAGAAGCTAATGCAGTCTTCATAAAATAAACAAGCAGATGTTCTAAAGAGCACTACAGAGAGGAAAGCACTGCCACAGGTCTTTGGAGAGTGACTTCTTCCCTAAATGGAGTATAATGCTGTCCACTAATGGAAAAGTATGTGCTAATGCCTGAAAATCCCCCAAAGGGTGCAAAGCAAGAGGTTCGGGTGTCTCACAGTTTGACATTGGCAAATGAGCAGGATTTAGATCAACTGTGTCCTCTGGTTTTAGCATAACCTTAGCATTGTTCAAAGGGTACTTACACAGACTTTATACAGTGTTTCTTTGCAAAACACACTACTGCTTTATTAAGCCATGAAGTAAGCAAGTGCTTCATGGACTTCAGTCAGTGATTTCAGGGGCAATGCAAAAATTACTCGGTGAAATTCTTCGGCCTATGTCTTGAGGCAGCTCAGGTATAATATCATTTTATCATGTCAAAGAAACCTCGACTGCCTTTAAATGTTTCCTTTTTATATCCCTAGCTGAGAGCTGAGAAGATTAGACAAGATATTTAATACATAATTGCCATCTAGTTCAAAGAAGAGACTATTTGTCCCATACAATTTTGATCCTCCAAAATTCAGTAGCTGTGCATGCCAGCCAAATTCTGGAGCATAGAGGTGACATAGAGGTGTGAAAGTTTCCCAGGTGCTCAATAAATTAATCACAATGTTCCCACTGATTTTGATAATGGACGTCCAAGACTTGTGTGGAAAATCTCAGGGAACCTTTATTTCCAAATTAAGGACAGTACCTTCACGAGATTTCATTGACAGCTTTTGTAAGTCAGGTAGCACATATCAAAGCTAGAAAAGCATGACAAGGGCTGTATAACCATCTTTCCCATCCAGGAAAAAGTGGAATAGCATTTGGGAATTTATTGTAAAGAATTATGTTTCAAATGTACTACAAGTTACATGGGGAGCTACGACTTGGACTAGTTCCAGCTTGCCAATTTTCATCAGTAATTCTTTTTTATCAGCAGTCAGAGTATTACTGTTCAAAATAGTCCTTACTTCTTTGTATGATTACAGAGAGGTTATTAGGAAAATAAGGACACACAGAGAATGTGTATTTTTGTAAATGCAAATGCATACATTTAACATAGGCTACTCTCTGAAGGTTCTTGGTGAGGGTATCTGTAACAGGAAGCACAGAACAAATTCTCCTGTAATATTAAACATGCAGTTTTAAAGGTTCATCACCACAGGGTGATGGCAGTCTCCAACAAAATGGAATATTCCTTTAATTTCAGAAAGACATTCAATAAAATGTGTAAATCCTTGCACTGCTGTTTTGCCACTGTCTGCAGAGTTGATCAACACCATCAGACATCCCGTGTCCTTCCAAGACATGAGTTTTCTTTCACAGATGTTTGCCTTCAGGAGGCACCCCTCTTCCAGGGAAAAGAGGCTGGGAAGAAAATACTGACAGCAAACTTCTTTCTTCCTCCAGGGAACCCAAAATAAAACTGGCGTGCATCACAAAGATACCCTCGGAGCAGTCCAGCATCTGGATCACAAAAGTGTATCTTGAGGAAGTCTTGACTTTCAAAGCCATAAAACAGCTAACAGTGAATTTACTGGTTCATGATTTAATTCATTATGCTGGCCTACTAATTATTTCTTCATCTGGCTTTACACTAGTATTATTTATGTAGCAGCCATCTCTCTTCACCACTCATATATAAATAAAAGCCATAAATCTAGATGAATTATTCCAGTAAGATTTTGCATTTTTAAAATTACTCATCTGGATTAATAAAAAGGAAAAATTATAATAAAATACAAAATGTTGATGATCCTTTGAATTATTTTATTTTATACATATTAATATTAGAATATGCATTGAGTGAGTTACACATTTAAATTGAGGAGAGGTGGAAAAAGCATCATGAGTTGAGACTCATGTTTATGCTCCAAGGGCACTGCAGATGGCAGGTCTCTGAGGTCCCATAGTCATCTTCAGAGTGCATTTAAAACAGAATGAACACAAAACGCCCAAATAAACCACGTATTGCCAAGCTGAATTTATCTGTCACCTTTGTATTCTGCTTGCTGAACAAGTGGCTTTACTAGCAGCTTCAACTTGGAAGAAAAACGTCATTTCTCCATAAACTTTTGTTCTACTAACACAAAAATGTAGCAAGGAAATCTAATAAAATCTAAAAAAACAAAAACACCCCACAAAAAAACCCAAACCCAAACAAACCCCAAACCCAAAAACCAAACAAAACCATTTACATTTACTATTCTTCTTCCTTCCATTACATTACAGTTCACTATATCACTATCTATATATTTATCTTTCTATGCAGAAAGAAAATGAAAACAATAAAGTAACAGAGGGAGTTGGGGTTTTGGGTGTAACATAAGTGTCTGAGGTTCCCTTTGCACGACTCCATGGTCCTCTGGGTGTGAATCGGATCTTCTGGCTGAAACACTGTCGACTTGGGAGACCCAGAGATCCTTCCTGCCACTAGTACTTTACTCTCAACCATAGCTAGAGAGAGTTGCTTGGATCCAAAGCTTTAAGCTTTCCCTCAGGTTTGTTCTTTCTGCTGGTCCTGTCATCACCAGCCTGCATCCTCTGCCAGTCAGAAAATACTACAGCACCTCAACATGTGTGAAGGTGTTTGCTCCCAGCTGGTGTCCCAGCCAGTGCATTCTTAGCACCTGCACACCTATCACCCCATGCTTGCTGCAGCAGTACATTTAATGCAAAATTGCATAAATTCTAAAAACCACAAAAGCCCAAGCACAGTTCAGACAACTATGGAAACTGCAATCACAACAGGAAAGAAGGGAGAAAAGGGAGAAAATCTTCCATACTTCAGTTATCTCTACATTACAGCCTTTCTTTTCTTACCTTTGTGGTCCACTGGCTTTGCATTCTTTAGAAGTTCCATGCACCTTGTTTCCTCCTTGTGAATCTCCAGCTGAAATCTGCATTCTGGATGGACACCATTCACCTGTGTCAAATTAACAAACACGTTATGTCTTGAAACTAGCATTAAAATGCTTCATGAAGAATGCAACAACCAATAATGAAAGCCACAACTTTAACTGGCACAGGTTTCACCCAAGCACGTGCTAGGCACTTTTCACACTCCATGCCCATTTTAGCTTCTCATACATTGACTTTTCAGAACAAAAAGTTGAAATAATCTACTGGCTTCTTCCTGTAGCATTCATTTAGCTTTCTAGTGCATTCCTCAGTATTATGCCTTCAGATCATTTTCTTCCAGAAAAACTCTGAGCTGAAACTGAAACAGGAAAGTAGACACATTTGCTTTTTTTCCCTTTTGTAGTAAGTTAGGGAGCTGAAAGTGTAATACAAATCACATGGAAATTGATCAAACTTCATTCTCTTTGACACAGTAAATTCTGCTTTTCTTCCCTTTTCCACCATGCATATTTTATCTCCTGAAGGCCCCAGAGCATGATTATTTGATTCAAGCAAATGCTACACAGGAAGAAAACTCCATTACTTAAAAATTAAAGCACTCATGCCTTTACTGGTTCAAAGCCTTTCCCCCAGTTCTTTGGTTTTCAGAAAAGTTTATGTATGTCTGTGGGAAGAGACAGGAACGCAGCAGTATTGGGGAGAGAAACGAGACCCCGGGAAGTTGTACTGGGGTCAGATGAATTCAGAGAGGCATTCAGAGCCTCACAGAGAAACACGTGGAGTCCGTAAGAGACTGCATGGGAGAAATTACTGCAGGAGGTGACAAATGGAAAAGTTGGAAATGTCAGTGGAGCTGATGGGACAGTTTGATTAGCTCAAATGAAATCACATCTTGAATAAATAAAACGGGAATACGCAGTACTTCACTCATCCTCACACTTGTAATTACCAAGAAAAAGGTGGTCTCTCTCCAAGTTTCTGTCTTTTCTCTCACATTTTTTAGGAGACATTCAATAACAGAATCTGGTAACGATCCCTGATGCATGACACAGTAATTTTTTAAAAATGATAGCAATTAATTAAGCTGTGATTCTGGGCCCAGAACCTTGGATCCAGAGTTAGGACTGAGAACCTGGTGATTCTGCAGTCTCCTTGTGGACAAAACACTTGGACAGCTTTAAAAATATAGCGCAAGAGCCATGAGCATAACAGCAGGGGCTGTTATGAAAACTCACAAAAACCTGTCTCTTCTCCAAATGCCTCATTTCACCATCTACAACATCAGAACCTTACTTCCTTTTCCATGTCTTTTCTCTATGTTGAGTATTGAACTTATATGTTTCGAGTGCAGAATTCTTTTCCTTTCAAAGACACATATTTAATATAAATTAGGATTTCTAAGACTTACAATGGAAAGTACAGCATTATACTGAAAATACCTATGTTTTAGTCTGTATTATCTTTTTCGCAGATAGCTCCCATGTAAAATAAAAGTCCCATGTATATATAATGTTTTTAATAGCACTTTCCTTTCACAGAACATATTTTGGCTATTTTTAATTTCCAAGTGCAAACATTCAGTAATTGACAGTAGATTTCCTACTCATCAAGAAAAATTACAATTACTGGGTCTTGGAAAGGAAGGTGCAGTAAATCAAAATGTTAGCTAAATGAAGGGTGAGTCAAATTAGCTAGTGCGATTAAGAAAGCTGCCAAATAAACAACTTCGTTTTCTGGTGCTTCCAAAATATCAGTGATTAATAGCAAAGGTTAATTTGAAAACATATATTCGTTAGTACTCAAAGGTAGCGTATCACTTTTCACAGCTGGGCTGCCTGCTAAACTGTACCATACTTTGTTCTACTACATCCATTTCATTCAGATGGACTTCACAAAGCTAGATAAAGAGATTTAGGGTTGCAGACCACATGGCTCTGACCATGTCCCAAAACACATCAAGATTTTGAAGGCACTCACCACTCTTTAGGAGTTGTGCTCATCCATCTTTCCCTCTGCTTAACCAGCAGCAGGTTACTCTTTGTCACCAATGAATACAGAACCGTGTGCAGAGGCGCACACAGAGCTGGAAATCCAGCTCAGGAGCCTCTCTGCGTTTTAAGCAGCTTAGCAATTTCAAAGGCATCTAGACCAGCAGTTAGACAGATAAACATTTCTGCTGACAAGCAGCTCACACTCACTTTCAGCGTATTTTCCCGACTTTTATACAGTAACAAAAAAAGGAAAAAAATTTAAAGGGCTTTTTAAATTTTTTTTTTTGTGCATCATGCTTCCATCAATGTAACTGACTTTTACAAACTACTTAAGAAACGCTTGAAAATATAAAGATGACAAAAGCAGGCGCCCTAAAGAAGACTTGAACATTCTGAATACTTCGTACATCGCAATCCCACTGCACGTATTACAGAGCAGTTGTTGATGTGGGACTTTTCCCCCCACGATGACGGCCAGTGGCCTCTGGACCGCTCCCGGGCAGCGCTCCGTGAAAACTCTTCGCAAACCAGCGGTGTCCACCGGCCACGGGTAAAACTGCGGGGAGCAAGCAGTGGCTCCGCGGGGATGGGACCGTGCCCGGCGGAGCGGAGCCGGGACGGAGCCGTCCTGGCGCTGCGGAGCGCCCGGGGTGCGGGCAGGGAGCGCAGGTGGGGAGCGCTCGGGGGTCCCGGCGAGGGCTGCGGGCCCGCTCCCCTCGCGTTCCCCGCCCGGGGACAGCCGGAGGGCGAGCGACAGGAGGCACCGATGTCCCTCCCGGAGTGTGTGCGGCACCTGTCGCGGCCGCCGCCGAGCCCTCGCCCCGCGGAACCGCGGGGAGCAGCCCGGGGGGCTCCGCACAGGCTCCTCAGGAAGGAGCCGTAGGGTCACCCCGCCCGCGGTCTGGCGCGGGGCGAGCGTTCCCTTGGCCGGGGTGCGCGCAGGAGACTTACCCGCCCCAGGCTCCAGCAGAGCGAGAGCAGGAGGATCGGCAGGGTCCTCATGCCCGCCGAGTGCCGGGCCCGGCGGGCTGCGCTCCGCGGCGCTCCGCGGGCCCCGTTCGAAGGCGGGGAGCGGGGTCCGGGTCCCGCCCGGCACCATAGGGCCCGGGGCCGCTGCCGGCTCCCCCGCCCCGCGGGCAGCGGCGGTGGCGGCTCCCGCACCTGCCCCGCTCCGGCGCCTCAGCTCCCGGCCCGACCGCGGCCGTGCCCGCCGTCGCTCTGCGCGGAGCTCCTCCTCTAGCCCCCGGCTCCTGCCCGCCCGCGTCTCCCCAGCCCCTCTCTCTCCTCGCCTTCCTTTTCTCCTCCTCCCTCTCGCCGCCGGCGCTCCCCCCCTAAGAGGTGCGAGTCGCTGCCTTGAGCCGGGACGCCCTCCGCCCATCGCTGCTCCCCGCAGGTGCTCACCGCCACCCCCGGGCTGCTGCCGGGCACTGGATGGCTCTTACCCCTCGCTGCCCACGCACAGGCGCCGGAGAACCCCCTCTTCCCATGATACACGCCCAGGGAACCTGGGTGCCCGTCCCGACGGCACATCGGTGCCCGCACCGGAGTGCCTTTTGCCGGTGAAACCATCGAACACAGTCCCCTCAAGCCAGGCACACACGGAAAATGTTGAGGAGTGAGTGAAGTGATCCCTGGCAGGGTCAGTCTTACCACTGTGCAGAGCAACAGCTGTATTACTAAATCTTTTTCCCCCACAACTGTTTTTTTTTCGAGATCTGAATAGAGAACCAAGAGTTTTAGGCAACTGCATGTTATTGCCTGGCAGTTTATACCAGGCATGGATCTGGGTTTTGCCTCACAAGGCATAGAAAGTATGTAGTTAAGTGACATGTTAGCCCATGCCTTCTTTTACAGAAAAAGAAGCGTTTATATGTTGGCTTTTAGCTGAGAATGAGAGTATATTAGAGTTGCCTTTCCACTGACTTACTATGTGCTGTAATGTAAGTACTATGTATTAAAAGGGACTGAGGATGCAGCATAAAACTGCTATATAGCCTTATGGTACCCAAAGTAACCAGCTACAAGCAAAGCAAGAACACTTCTATGAGAAAAGTTAAAGATAATTTGAATTTTTTAATGCATATGCAAAAAAAAATTTCATATATTAAGAAGAAATAGCTGATTATAACATCTTTGATATCATAAAAAAGAAATACTACAAACTAATGACCAGTATTATAACCTGCATGCTGAGAGCAGAGGGAAACACTAATGTAGAAAGAAAAACTTGTAGTATGGTATATGGTCAGGTAATGAAAGTATTTTCATTGTAGCAGAAAAGAGTACCTCTTTGGATTGACTTTGATCTGTATGTGACAGGTGGACTGAAAGATTGCACCTACTCCTGACACAGCTGGGTTGCAGAAGAGACTGGTTATGCCATTAGCTCTGAGATTCCCAGGCAGGCTCTCAGGTGAAAACTCCTGGCCATGGAGAATTGCACAGTGCAACCCCTCTGATTCCTGAGGCTGGTGTCCGAAATTCCTCTTCAGGCTCTTGGTTGACACAGGCAGTCTAGATGTGCTCCTTACAATTTCTTAAGAGCTATCAGTCTTTCCAAAAAAATAATCTCAAAACCATTTCTTTTATCATTCACAAGAATCTGATGTTTTATCATTACTGCAAGGCTTTGGAAAATCCTTCCTGTCTTCTCTCTTTAGAAGTTCTTTCTTGCACTTTGTGATGACTGGCATCCCGCTAAGAGAGCAGTCGTTGTCATGAGTGGAGTTAATATGTGCCAAGGCTCATCAGGTTCTTCAGCAACAAACCCCAGAGCAGTCCCTGTGCAGAGGAGCCGCCAGGCAAGCTGTCCCCCAGCTGGGCTGCCCCAGCAGCTGAGGACACAAGAGTTGCCAGACACCAAACCGCAGTGTTTGATTCTTTGAGCAAATGATTCATTAGGTTGTTGAAGCTGAGTAGCCTGGGAAACCAATTAACAAATTACTGTTAACGTTCTGTGTAGAAACAGTCTTAAGAACTGTTATCATTATTCCTTCTGTGGAATAACAGAAACTAGTATCTCAAGTATCAGTAGTCTACATATTCTAGAACTAGCAAAGAAATTTTGAAACTTGCATCTGTTCTATCAGAAGATTGTACACAGTCAGATTTTTGTGACGTTTTGTTTTCAGTGAATCAGCATTTTTAGGTGAAAAGAAATATCATCAGTTATTTCTCAACCCTTTCCTCTGTTGCTACTCCCAATGAATCTTTGACATGAAAGAGACACCAGATGAAGGAGATGTATCAAATACTAATATTTTTGTTTATATATAGCCAAGTGCTTTTTTTTTCCTAAGAAGAAAACAAATTCCTGATGGATGAAGTCCAGAAATTATAGTTCAAGTTCTTTTCACTTAAACATATCACAGTTCAGTGCCCTATTATAGAGGATGTAGAAGGGAAAAAAAGAACAAGAATGAAACTAGAACAGCTGTTGTTATATAGAGATACATACAAATGAGACTGAAACTCTTAATCAGCAAAGAACATATAAGTTTATGAAGGAACAAAGGAGTCATATAAATTTAGACAGAGTTGATTTAATGACATTTCGAAGAAGGGTCTGTCAAATTCAGAAGAAAGATTTTATAGAGGTATCCATGAGGCACAGAAGGACTGCAGACACAGAGAAAAAGGAAGGAGTCCGAACATGGATAGAAATTCATCACAATAGAGGTGGTAGAGAAGTAAATGTATTTTGGTTGAAATAAATATTATTTTGGATCAGCAGAGCCTGGGTGTTCCTCTGAGGGCAGTAAAAGTGGAACTAGAAAGTTCAGTGACAGGTAATGGACACAGTGGCAGGCAGTGCCAAGGTACAGCAAGTTCTCTGCTCTCACTACACATTCAGAACCCAAAAGCTTTACTTCAGTTCCAGCTGTTGGAAGAGTCTGCCTGCCAAGGAAAGGTACATGCCAGTAGAACTTTAAGGAACAAGTACTTGCTGCCTGGCTATCGGTCTCTTCAGAATCCTCTAATACACAGTGCTGGCAATAAGTGGCTGATTTAGACTTTCCACACTGGAGCAATGACACCAATCCCCTTTGAGCTCAATTCTTATTTAAATTGTTTATGGAGTTCAAGATGTTTTGACAATTTGTATTTTACCCACAAATCTTGTTCATGTCCTGTGTATAAAGACTCCAAAACCATTGCTTTCATTGTTTAAAATAGGTTTTCTTTTGTTCAATCATCTAACAATTATTGCTTGCATAATGCATAACATACAGTTGCCAGAAATACCTAAACTGCATGAAAAACTTTGGAGGGTTTCCCTTAAAGCATGTGTACAAGCTATCCTGGACAAGGTGCCTCCTCCAAGAGTGGCTGTCTCTTGGGCTGCTCAAGCTGTTTCATGTGCTTTGAGCCCTGCTTTCTAGACCACAGAGAGTTTATGTGGAATGCTGTACTAAGTCTCATTGCCAAAGGAGTGCTCTTCGTAGGTCTTCACACTTTTCAGACACTTGGTCTTCATCAGATATTCCTAAATCTCCCAAAGGCGTTCTCTACTGTCATCCTGCATTTTGTTAGGTTGTTTGTTTGGTTTTTCTTTTTTTCCCCCTGCAGCCCAACTACTTAACGAAAGATTTCATCAGCCTTGGAAAAAGATTTTAGAAAGAGTTTCCAGGAAAAAGGATTGTGACTAATGTATGTGCAGTTTGGATCTTTTATACTGGAGAAAATTAAATTTCTGTAAAATTTTAGCATCAGTAACTATTAACATGATTGTTCTTACTAAGCCTCTCTCAATGATCAGATGGAATACAACAAAGAAGGTCCCAGGCCTGAGTGAGGTAAACAGTATATGTCCTGCTCATGACAACAGGATTTCAGACCTTGGCAGGCTTCGGGGGACGTGTAGCCACCATCCTTTGAGAAGTAGCACAGTATGCTACTGTCCAGCCCCCCTGCAATAAATGTTGTAGCTGCAGTAAGAGGAGAAGATGAAATTCACATTCTCTGAATAAACAAACTCATCAGTGTAGTTTATCTGCAGATCCAGATGGTGCCTAGAAGTTCTTCTAGTTATTTCAAACTTTTGCTGCCATTACCGGTCGTGTTATGTCCCCCTAATCTCTTGAACCCTGTGTTATTTCCTAGGTAGAGAAGCAGCACCACGCAGATGGAGAGTTTTCCGAGGAAAGGCTGTCCTCAAGTGTTTTCATTCACCTCAGCTTTTTCATTCTCCTCCCTCTGAGCATCCCCAACAGTGCCCTGATGTGTCTGGGCATGAAGAGTAGCTTTATGATGTAGCTGAGGGTGCATCTTCTAGTCGTGAGGCTCAAACTGCTCTACAAAATGCTTTTTGGCAGTGGCCTGTGAAATGGCATTTTGCCAATATCAGCACACCAACTCCACCCCAAAGCAGAGATTCCCAACCAGCAACAGTGATATGGAGAACCCTTTGGAGTGGTCTTTCTGTAATATGCAAGTGGCTTGGCTACGCAAAAAGATGTTTCTGCAGATCAGAAATATGAAGAAATTCAGTGAAAACAAAGACACTTTTCTGGTTTGTTAAGTTCAGGCCTGTTAAATAGCTTGTTTAAAGTGATGTCTGTGACGGTGAAATCCGCAGAAAATGGCACAGGGACATTTTTCACCGAAGACACAGAGTGTAGTCTACAGTACTTAGTGTAAAGTATGCAATTCTGTTCTTTCTCTCTCTCAAATTTAGAAGACTTCCATGTCATTTCAAAAGAATGAGAAAGTTCCCTTTAGGATAATGAACTTTTTCAATTCTTGGCCAGGGTATCCAGTTTTTCTGATTTCCATTATACTCAGATCCTTTAATACTTATTTTACTCATTAAACTAATAGGCAATCAGTTACACTCACATATGTAGGTGAAGTAGAATCTGATCTTTTACATTTATAGATTAAATTTAAAATAAATAAGTTGGGTATTTGGCATAATGGAAAGTACTTGGCTAATGTCATTTTAAGTCTGATATGTTTCAAAGCTCCAGATTTGGTCAGGGCTTTTTTTTTGAGAGTTTACTGGACACAAAAAAATAGAATCTTTTTCTTCTGATATAATGAGAAGAAAATTCTCCCATTTAGTTTTAGAAGTTTTGTAATGCTTAGTTATGATAATTGGTTTCATTTAAATTTTTTTTTACAATTTAAAATAAAGGGTAGATCTTCCCCAAAAACTCTAAAGAAAAAACACAAAAACTACAGAAAAAATTAACTGATAAAGTGGCATAAAAGGCTTTAGAAGAATAGAGAAGAGTAAGTGCAGAAGGGAAGATAAATGAAAAATAAAATAAAATACAAGTAGCATTTATCAAAGGGAGTTTGCACTAGCATGAGATGATACTTTACTGAGAAAAAGTAAGAAAATGCCTTTCTATACAAAGAAAAGTCATTAGATTTGTCTAGATAGCTGTCAGTAATGTGTCATATGCTGCCATAGAAATTGCTAGTTGAATTGATAGAGCTTAATGAAAAATCTATTTGATTGAAAGGTGATTAAATAAGCCTGACCAAATAAGGCTGATGTATAAACAGGAAGAAAAAAGGAAATAGCAGTAAAGTTCCTCAGAGATCAGGCTGGGGTCCTGTTTTACTCCTTTTAGTAATTATTTTCACTTTTAACAAAACAAAATTTGCTACTGATTCAAGGTGCTATCAATCAAAAGCAGTATCCAGGTAATCCTACAGAACTGGATCACCTGAAAATAAAGTCGTAAAAAGTAGTTGAAAATTTAATAAAGCAAGATGGAAAGTCATGTGCTAAAGAACAATAAACAAATGTTACCACCATAAGCCAAAGGGCAATAGCAGGAAGTCCTGTGTGTGCAAGTCAGTGTGTGGCAAATACGAGTATTAATGTGACATGGCTGTGAAAAATAAACATGACCTCAGGATACATGGGACAGACACTTGCCATAGAGTTAGAAAAGCAAAGAATGAGGCCAGGTAACACACAGAGGACTGGTCAGGTCTTACCTGGAGCACTGCATATAAATTTAGCAATCTGCAGCCAAGAAAGATGAATTTGGCAGATAAAGAACATATTAATGAGGACCTAAGGATTTTAGAGAATGTTTGGTTCAGTTGCCTGTGAAAATGTAAACTGAGATGAAATATGTCATAAGGAAGGGAACTATGTAGACTAAAGGAAATTTGGCAGAAAAATGGGTGGATTAAGCTAGGTGAGAGTAAATGCATAGATTCATATCCAGGTGGTTGTTCTGGACAAATATTTTAACAGTGAAGGCAAAGAATTATTTTTTTTTTCCAGATAGAACATGATCAGCCAGTTGAAAGGGTTTTGTACTGTGACTCTGTGCACAAACAATAGACTGTGATTTTCTATAGGTCTTTTCCAAGCCTCTATCCTACTTTGTCATAAATAGTCCTTCTCCAAATTTTCTGTCAAAATCACTGTTCTGGAATTGCTGGAATTTTTGTTTTTTTACATAGAAAAAGTAATTTTCTACACAGAGTGCACACCTTCGTGGAAAATTCCATTTTTCATCCAAAATCTGACTATTTTTGCAGAAATACAAATATTTAGCTTTTGGACAAGTATTTCCATTTGAGGCTTTTCAAAACAACCATAAATTTTGCTAGAGGGGAAACAGAAGTCACTACTAGGATCTACTTCTTGAAGATTTTTTGTTCAGTGGAACCTTTTCTTGGAGCAGAACAGATTTTAGGCAAATTTGCAAAAACTGCGTCTGGATCCTCCGTTTTTGGTATTCTGGGAGTATTTGTATTAGGAAACCTGTACTGGCCTCTTCTCCAGAAATAGGGGAAAATAAAACATTTAGATTTTTACTAAAGCATGATCGAAAAAAGAGATGAAAAATCCCAGCCATCACTAGTCTTGGTAAAGGGAGAGGGGGAGAAAGATTAGGTGCTAGTTTTGTGTTATTTTAAATCTTGGAGTAGAGCCAAGTGAACATATAGTGAATTTTTAGTCAGAGTAAGTTGCAGTTCGAGGTTGTTTTGATTGTCAAGTTTTTGTATCTTTAGGCTAGAACAGTGTTTACACACTGTGGGTTATTTTGACACTTCAAGAAGAAGACTGAAATGCCTTTGAAATTAAGAACATGATACTGTCAAAAACTTTGACTAACCACAAATCTAATGGATATAAATAAAGCAAGAATTTTAGAAAGAGGAGAAATGAGATTTCAGTGTAGTTATCAATATGAGGCTTGGTTTCTGTTGCTTAGCTCAAGCCTACCCAGGGGATACGAAAGGAAAAATGTCATCATTGATGTAATCGAACTTTTAAACACTCTAAAATAACTGTCTCCATTAAGAGAAAAAAATCATCAGGTATCAAAGTAGCAAGACTGTAAGTGAAGCCTAATTGTCCAGTGTAACGTGATCTGAATGACAGTCTAATCAGGAAAGGATTACTGAGGCTTGTATGAAGAATTTTCCCACATGACAAGAGGGTAAAAGAAATACATATTGACTAAACAAGCCCTTGTAGTCCACAGGAATGTTCTATGGACAAAATCAGTACCACCCACTTCAGGTCCCAAGTTAAACAGAAAACACCTGAGAGGCAGGAAGAGGCAGGGCAGTTGTGCCATGGGCTGCCAGTGTTAGTGGGTGAAGACAGGCCAGCATTCAGATGAGCAGGCACATAGATGGAAAATGCAGTATTAGGAGCAGAGGAGTGCTCTGTACTTCTCTAGAGATTACAACTCTGGTTCTTTGTCTTGGATTGAGATGAGCTACCTGGTTTGAAAGTGGTTAAAAGGGTTGGATGGAAAATGAGAGCCAGACCCATGGCTGCATAGTGGCCCAGCTTCAGGGGGACATAGGGGGGATGTCATTGAGCAGAGGGCCTGGTGGATTGGACAGACAGGAGTTGTGTGCTCAGACCTCTCAGGCTTACATAACCCTGGATGCTCACATTTCCTACTTTATGGAAAAGTGAATTTACTGCTGTGGTATTACACAAAATATAGGTATTAACAATTTTGTCTATGAACAGATGTAATAAAATGCTTGCAGGCCCTAGATGCTTGCATTTTGCTGGAAAATGGGTGTCTATGAACCAGATCTTGCCCCATATTTCTTCAATCATTCTTTAACAAGTGCTAACTAAACCCTGAGAATGTAACTCTGAAATCTCTTTTGCTGTGGCCCTAGAGAGGTGTTGGGAGTCCTTGGGTTTGTGTAGCGGATATGGAGGAAGCTCAGACTGGAATCATGGAACCCTCAAGAGAAACTTGAGTATTGCCTTAATCTTTCATTTGTGGCCCAGGTCTGTTCACCTTGAGATCAATGACAATAGTCCCACTGGCTTCAGCAGGGAACAAAACCAAGCACTTGGCTGTGAAACCAATTCTACTAAAATCTAAAATTTCTATAAATCACACTGCTCTTTTTGAGGTGAGCACATAGCTGGCTAGCCTTATGATCACCAGAGGAATGATGGCACAGACTCTTCCCTTTTTAAGTATCCTACATCAGCTATAGTGTGGGGTACCTTGTGTACTGAGGAATAATATGCACTAACTAAATACTCCAGCAAGTAGCTAACCCAGTCTCCACAACAGAAATGCCAGCAGAACTTTTCCCCAGTTGCAGTGCTATTTTGGACTGAGAACCTAGAAACTGATTCTAGAAGTAATTTCCCTGCTTTAATATATACTGTTTTTAATGGAATTGTGCAGAATGATTAGTGAGAGGCAAATGTCAAAACACGAGACAGAAACTGACTCACCAGTCATAGGATTTAATATTAAGGTCAGGCTATGGAAATAACAATGGCGCTCAGTCTTTATTATCTTGTGCCTTATGCAGTGATTTACATTGGAACAAAATGACTGGAGTGGCTATAATGTGCTAATTTTCCAAACTTGATGGTATTTTACATATTCCTTCCAAACTTGTTAGCAATGACACAGGGCACAAAGCAGTTAAAACAAGACAAGAACACAAAACAGAGGAACAAGCTCAGAATGTCCTAGAAGATGATTATTAGCAATTGTCTGCAGGGATTTTAAGGTTTACTTTTTTTTCTTTATAGGCAGGATTGAAATGTTGACATTCTGTCCAAATAGAGCATAGCAAGAGCACATGCAGTGCACTCTTTCCCTTGCTAGTCATTCCGCTTTCCCCTGATTTTTCTTAATGTATTTGCATGTGCCAGTTGGTAACAAACCTTTAACATTGATGATTTTTATTTGAAAAACAGCTGTCATCACAGAGCTTTGACTGCACGGACTGCTCTGTAAATTACATTTTGCTTGAACTAACTGCATCTGCTCACTACAAGTATCTCAGTCTAAAGCAGCACAGGAAGACATGAAAGGTTGTCATATCAAATGCTTTCATGCAGTAGTAAACTTACATGTTAATGGTAATTGATACTCCTTCTCTATTTCTGGAAGAGCCCCAAACTCTCACACTCTGTAAGTCTTTGTAAATTCTGTTCCTTCACTGCTAGTCATCACCCTGTGTTTCTCTGGTTTGTGTTTCGGTTCTAGAACGGTGATGAATTACAGGCTTCAGACCCAAGGTGTCATCTACTCATGTTCTTAATGTTTATTGTGTTTGTTTATCTCAATGTTTATTGTCATGTGGCCTTTCTGCACTGCTCTCTATCCCCCTTGTAGTGGCTGGACACTAGATAGCATTTGGTAGCAATTTCACTCTTTTTTTCCTCAACACCTTCTTAAGGTCATTTTCCAACTCTCCCTCATTAAGCCATGATAGTAACTTGCCTTGGGAGTGCAATGTTTGGTCAATATCTGGATTTTAGAATAGCCAGTGACTGTGATTTTGACTGCAGTAGCCACAGCAACTTCAGTACTACTTCATTGTGAGTATATTGTTTGTAGAGGTCACTTACCGAGCTGAATCTGAAACTAAGAGCCTTTCAGTTATTTCTGAATTATGTGTTTATGAAAATTAATGGTATGTTTTTCTCTTCTCTTGTAGGTACTCTGAAATATGAAGGGCTTGCCATTCTGCCAAGGGCTGAGTGCATTGATTATGTTAATGCAGAAGGGAAGAAAGGTGCAGAAAATGATGATACTGCAGAAATGATGCGTAAGAGAAGAATCAAATTCATGGAGGTAATACAAAGTTGAAGAAACAGTCAGTTGATCATGGAATGTTCCAAACCAATAAATGTTCATGGAATGATAAACTATGGACAGGTCTATAGGATGACGCTCCACAGTCTGTCACTTCCTATGGAGTGTGATGCCCCTGAGCCTCTGGGTTAAAGGATAAATTGTGTCTCTGTGTAAGGTCTAAATATTGGTGTAACTTTCAACTGTGGTAGAAGATGCATAAACAAGAATGCCACACCTCTTATTTTCAAAAACAAGAATTACACGCGGGGAGGAAGCTTGGTTAAAGGGATAGCCAAAGGGTAAAGCTCTGGCAATCAGCAAAGAGGCTATTCAAAGATATCATATGGGAATTCAGGCCAGCAGCGTCCCATTTCAGAAAGAGAAAAAGAAAGCCAGTGTGGATGAACAGGAGGGTAGGGAAGGTTATTAGAAGCAAGAACCTTCAAAAGCTGAAAATGTGCCCAAAATAGAATAACCAGAAAAATTGTAAAACTCCATATAATACACATGAAAAAGCAGAATGGGACAGGAGATGAACTTCCAAATGGCATCAGTACTACGAAAGTCTTTCTCAAACACATCAGAAGCAGCAAGCCTGCTGGAGCATCAATATAGCAAATAGAGGATCAAGATGCATCAATACCTTAAAAAAGATAAGCCACAGAAAAAATCCAAATGGATTCATTCCACCTGTGAACACAGTGGAGGAGTGAATATAGAGAGCTCACCTTGGCAGAACCTTGCCAAGTGATGTATCAGGAAAATCTATCTCTAGTCAAGATTTTGGTAGAAATTTATGGAATAAAGAGACAAAAAGAACAGTAACTACCAGGTCTGGCAATATTCCCAAAAGATCTTAGATGAATTTCCAAGTGAAAGAACTGAGCTGCTAATAGTGTGTGATGTTTCGCTTAAATCTTTGGTGCAGAAGGCTGGCAGTGAGATAATACGACACAAACTTTTAAATGGTATTCCAGGGGATAAGTATGGATGTCATGAAGATGAATAATGAAAATTTACTGGTACTCTCAATACAAAGATTAGCTAGGACAGGAAATGAAACTACCAAGCTACTTTTTTCACACAGTGCACAGACAATGTTTAAACCTTTCCAGAGGAAGCTTTTTTGCCTAAAATTTATTCAGGATAGAAATTGAACAAATTAGTGGAAGAAAAGCCCACAGAGGGTTAAGTACAAGGGTATTACCACTGGCCTAGAAAACACTTTAATTGCAAATCACTGGATTCTGGGAGAACACTCATCGAAGACCAACTATCTTTGTCCCATTTTAACACCCTTCCGTACATACTTCCTGTTTGCTGCTGTCAGAGACAATGTGTTGGATTAGTATGGAGTCCTGATGGTGTTAGATTTTATGTTCCAGTGGTTTTAAGAAGCAAATGAATTTCTGCTAGTTGTTCTGCAGGTAGTTAACAGGAAGAGGGCAGATTCCTTCTCCAGAATCATCTTCAATAACCTGTATCTACACAGGATTTGGGATTAGAAGTTATTCCCTGGGAGATGAACAAATGAGGCCAATAATCCCTGTTTATTTAACTCTTCTTCAGCTCTACCCAAAATATGTAAGAAGAAACAGAAAGATAAAGAAACAAAGAACAGGAAAAGGGCAGGCAGCATCAAAACTCTGCCTTTTAGTTTTGGTTTTTTTCCACACTAGTTTTAGTTTTAATTTGCTCTTTTGATTTTCATACACTTTGAGGAAGTGTAAACAAATTAGTAAATACATTGTTTGCTAGTTTATTTCTTGTTGACAGGCAAGATTATTAATATTTTTATGGTAATATATTTGTAATCCTAAATTTGTCATTCCTAAGAACTTTCTGTGTCCACTTAATTGTAAGGAAATGGAAAACTGAAATTATA
Organism: Eulacestoma nigropectus; assembly: GCA_013397775.1. NCBI lineage: Eukaryota > Metazoa > Chordata > Aves > Passeriformes > Eulacestoma > Eulacestoma nigropectus. The sequence goes on along the minus strand of VZTE01000432.1, from coordinate 1,670,615 downwards.
CTAACCTCAAAAGTGTTTATTAAAGGGCAGAAACAGCAAGTAGGGATATGTATTAGCCAAGTCTATTGTACACTGTGTTCCCAAACTAGCAAGCACAGAAAGATCTATTTTGTTTGGCATATAAATTTACTCTTACAGCACTTATTCCATAAATTAATCAGGTACGACATACCTCATACAGTCTATGAGTCCCTTCATCCTTGAAGTTTAAAATAATATTCACAACAGGAGCGCCAAAGAATCGCAACGTATCTGGAATGACCCACAGTATTTCACTACTCTCCCCCAAAAATTTGCGTTAACAACCAATTACTGCAGCGTGGCTGGCCTGTCTCAGAGGCTGAACTGAAAGATCTTCCAAGATGGTGTTTATTAGAGCTTGGCAGCACAAATGTGATATTCCTGTGGTATATCATGTTTTCCTAAGCCTGACAAATGCGAGGAATGTCCATTTAACACAACCCCTTACACAGGCACAACACTACAAAGTGGTGGAACAAAAAGTAGCCAGAATATACAGAAAGAGACAATACACCTCTTTAAAGGAAAATCAATATATGTTTTTTCAAAGGGACGTGAGGAAGAAAAGGATGATACTTTCAGGTATAATGCTACAGGTGAAAACACATTTGGGAGAAAAAGGCTTCCTCACAGATCAAGTATAAAGCACACAGGGTAGAATGAGTTTTGCAGATGCTGTTAGGACTGAAAAACCTCCTGAAGGGAACTGTTCCCGTATGAATGTCATTAGTGATTTTAGACAGTCAGTGAACATCATCCTCAAAGAGCTTCTTGTTGATGCTTTTATTAATAAAAGGGAAGCAACTGATTTAAGCAACACCAATTAGTAATTTGGGAACACGTAGTTTTCCACAGTGCTGCGTAAGTAACCGGATAGAAAGAAACAATTGCTTCCATGTTGACGTGGGAACATGGGATATTTTCACAGACTTTAACATTGCTTACAAGTTTGAGCTGGTAGGGCTACTGCAGCAAAGTAGATGTGGGGTGTCTTGGTAAAAACTCTGTGCACACAGAAAGGACTATTTACTTTCTTGATTCTCATTAGGCATGTCTAGGTATAGTGACAGTGTGGATGGCTTTGATTGTCTTATTTCTAAAGACTATCCAGATCTCTCTCGCACTTGATTTTTATTTTTTTGAAATCAAGAAAAAATGTTTAAAAAATGTTGGCCAAAGAATGGCCAAAAGGAAAGTTTTAAATGGAAACAATCCCAAAAGCCCCAAAATATACTGCTAATGGACAAAAGAAAAATGTTTTTCAGAAAATTCTGGGCCCAGTCTTGGTACTTGCAGAATACCTTGGTGAGAAGAGTTGTTAGTTCCTGCTAATTCTTCTGAAAGATTCTAATTTCCAAAAGCGTGCGTCAATGTGTTGCTAGACTTTGGCCATGATTTTGGGATCCCATCCTAAGAACATGCTGCTGGGTGAAGACTAAGCAGCCTTAACACCACAAAGCTGGATTGGGTCCCAATACAAATGCTCAAACTGTTTAATTACCTCCAAATATTTATACTTAAAAAATGTATTTCAGTAAAAAAAAAAGTGTATTGTTTAGTAACATTTTCTCTGGAATTGCCCAGAAAGAGAAATAGAAAGTAATTTCCTGCAAGGTGAGTATTGCTGAGATGAATACATATCCTTGTTTATTATGTCTGTTTCAAACAGCTTCATTCCTCTGTAATAACTTTCTCTGAGAGATAAATCTAATCCCCAAATCCTTCCTACTGAATTGTAAACAATCAGATAAAACAGCTATAACTAGTTCCATTCACAAACAGAAAACAGAGATTTTAAAAAATATAATTGGGTATCAGGTCAAAGAAAATTAAATACATTCCTGAATGCTAGCACAGGTCTTTGTTTCCAATTCCTCATTCCAGATGAAGTGAATTAGCCCAGATATTCTGTTTGAAGGCTTCGGTACTGATGCTTGATTATGGGACCAATTATTGGGCACTGGATGGCTTTCATGTCTTTCTACCTGATCTGCACTCATCAGCTTTAAATAAAGTTCTGACAGAATGAGTATTGCAAACATTTCAAATGTTCCTCAGAGATGACACGGCTTTCCTGAGCTCAGTCTATGGGCTGGGGGCTGACATTTACTTTTCTGAGCCTGAAGGCAACATTTGGTCTTCCCTTGGAAAATGAAGAGATGCTCTTCTCAAAATTTCCTTGAGATAAAATTGCAGCATCTGCTCAAAATGCTGGGGGAAGTTTGAAGCAATAAACCACATTTCCAAAATGCATTTCCAAAAATACCAGGATGACAGAAAATACACAATTCTTCTGAGGTTTTTTATATTTTAATTGCTAATTAAAAAAAACCTAAAATTTCTTTCAGCAGTTTCCAAAATGAGATTTTAGTATCTATCATGACCTTTCTGAAATCTATAATTTCTTCATTCCATTGTATATGCACAAGCACACATGTGAATAAACTTGGTATATAAGATATCCTTCACTTTCCTCCCCAGCTAGTTAAATATCTTCCCCCAATTCCTGCCCCCAAATGCATAAAAAGTATGAAAACAAGCTGTATTAAAATAACTGGATTAAAAACATGGCAGAAACTTTTTGGATGGCTATCAACATAATTTTGATTAAGGTTATTTCATTTTCACAGCAGCTGACCTCAAAATAATAATAAAAATTGTTTTCATGGTTCCAAGTTCTATAGTATTAGGCTGAAGTTTTAATTTAAGATTCATATTTTTATACACATTTTTTTACAATATTTTTCATTCACTGGACATGGAGAGAAATATCTGTTTATTTATAGACTGTAATGCATATGTCAGCTGAGGTCTCAGCCTTTTAAATAAGAAAACTTCTCATGTCTCATGAACTCACATACTAAGATTTAAGATAAAGGGGTCTATTGGACATATTTGCAAATCTGAAGCACTATCCTAAAGGTGGTCTGCAAAAATTGTATCTGGTTTTCCAAGGCTGTGAGCCCTTTTTGATGACACTGCTGGCACATATGTGCTGTCTACCATTTGTGAAAAAATGGGATTTGAGGAGAAGACTGTTGGGGGAGTTATTTGTCTTTTCTTTCCCCCTGTTAGCTTAAAAAACCCACAATAAATATCAACTCTTACTTTGTTTTGTTGAATCATTATTTTGAGAAAATAAAAATGTCATCTGTTAATACCTTTTCTCAAATGTGATGCCAAATATTTTTCAAAAGGCCTCCTGAAGTTAGGTAACAAAAAATAAAGAGCCCTGAAAACCCATAACCTTTTTGTTAGTATAAGAGAAAATCTTTTCTGTTCTGAATAGCTCCAGTTTCACTGCCTTCGGTCTCGAGATGTCACTTCTGATGTACAATATGCCACTATTTTACTTATCTTTTCAGACAGATTTTACAGTCTGCTCATATTAGAATAAAAGGGATATACTTCTTAGCTGAAACCTCATTAAACCCCACGTAATATAGAGAAAGGAATTTTTATTGTAGCTTGTGTTATCTAGCAAAGAAAATCTTACAGGAAGAGCTGAGGTTTTCCAGAAGTATCTAACACATTTGATTCAATTACTTAAAAACTTACTAGCAAAACTGGCCACAAAATTTTCCAAAGTACAAAACTTTTATTCTAGACATCTATAAGCTCCTAGAATCTTAAAATCCAAGTAGGATCAGGCAGGAAAAAAGTAATTGCTGGACAAATGGAAGCGAGCAGCATTTTAAAGCATTTGTGTTTAACTTTAAATGAGAACATTAGTGAAGGGAACTCACATGGAAGAAAAATCTTGAGGGAGGAATGCATTCATCAGTGCCTAATAGGGTAAAGTTCCCACTGACATTTTTCCCATGGTTAGAATATTTCTAACATTTCTGTATTCCATGAATTCTCTTCCTCATAACAAGGCCCAAACTACTACTGTGTTCCTCTCTGGGGACGGATAAACCGATGGAATTCTTCCCTTTTTGATTCAGCCATTTTTATAAAATTTCTGGCAACTTAGTAGCTATCTTTCCATAGTAATAGGATGGTCTGGCTTTTTGGGGGGTTGTACTTGAATGCAAAAAACTGCCATTGTTATATGATACAACATATAAAAATCCACTGTAAAGAAAGAATGGAATTTAACAAAAATATTATTCTAGATATAACTTTTTTAAGTGATAAAATTTATTTATACTGTTCTAAGAATACATCTTCAGGTCTAGCTTTATTTTGAGCATCAGCCTTAGTTATATGATCCTACATACTGGCACTGGTAATGACTCAAAATCTGTATAGCCTTTGTTTTCAGAGCTCAGCTGATATTTCTGGTTTCATAGAGAGGGTGAAACAAAAAAAAAAGAATAAACAAGTAAAACAATAAAATAAAGAAAAACTAGTAAAATATTACTTATAATATCCAGTTTTCTATATTTTACTATGTTTCTGGTTTTCATATGATTTTGAATATAAATACTCACATAGGAAATATTTTGGGTTTGGTAGAATCATTACATTGACAATAGACATGGATTACATTGAGATTGATCATTTCCCTTTTTTCTCCAATGACCTGCTATGCTTCTTTTGAGAAGAATAAAGACCATATTGCACCTTGGAAGTTGCAATTCAACCAGGTAATCTGGCTCATGGAAAAGAGTGAAAATAAAATGTGTTTGAAATGCATTTCCCAAGCACTAAAGCTGCAAGCCAAGAATCCAAAAGTTTCAGAAGGGAAGACTAAAGGTTGCCTGTAACTTTCTGTTGACCTTCTGGGTGTGTGCATTACAATTTAGACCTTCATTACATGTTGGTATTTTCCCCCCAGTTATCTAGCCCTCATTCAGCTCATGTACATAAAATAATTTATTTTATTTTATTCAGTATGTGACCTTAGACATCTTACTTAATTCATGCTGTGCAAGCTCTCCTCAGAACAGTGATTTGTCAATTTTCTCAATGTCTGTTCTGACGTGCTGAGTGTCAGAGAATTTGGATGCTTCACAAATGGAGTGGATTAATTTTCACAGCGCCCAGACGAGGTGGTACATTATTAGCCCTTTGTAGGAACCTAGACATGAAGATCAAAAGGTATCAAAAGGTACACCTAATTTTGTGTTCCAAGCCAAAATGCCAGCAGCCTAGTTGTTTAGGACTTCCTATGGTACTTTCAACCTACAAACTGCAATTTTAAGATACTTTGGTGACAGTGCTTCAGCCACTCCCAATGAAATCAACATCGAATGTCAGGCAGAAGCTCTCAGAAAGGCATCTATTTCTCTACCACCCTGCAAGGACTTTCCAGTGTTTACCCCCTCATCCCCACACTGCTCAGCCTGTGACCTGCTGTCCTGCCTGGCACAGCAGTGCAGCCTCCTGCCTTTGATGTGATCAGCCAGACTGTGGGAGAGAGGGAAACCAGACTGAACTCCAGGCTTAGTGGTGCCACTTAATTCCACTTAATTCCACTGTACCTCCAAGGGCCTGTCTGCCCCTACAGACTACTGCAAGAGGGGAACTTCCTTTGTGGTGTCAGCTTTTTTCAGGGACAGCATGGAGAGAACTTCCTTGACATCCTAGGCTTCAGGCCAGGCCTGCCAACATGCCCCAGGTATGTCATCTTCTGGGGAGTGAATGCCACCTGCTGCAGGAATCCTCCACGTCTGACTAAAGCAACAAACCGTGTCAGAACCTTGCAGGGTCCCTCAGTGACAGCAGCTGGGCAAACTTCCCTGGCTTTTTGTGAATGTGGGAGGTTTCTGGGAGATAAACTATTATTACACTAGCCAGGACAGAGCACTTCTGATCTCCCCAGTGAGTGTAGAAAGAGAAACCCTGATAACCGTCTTTAAATATTAATTGATGCCTTTGCTGCAACCAGAAAATCACTTTCCTCTGTTACCTAAGAAAATAAAACAAACAAGCCACCAAATCCTATCTCAAGCCTCCCTTTTCTTGTAGATCAGCCTTCAGCTCAAAACAAGGGCTTATTTTGTCCCATAAAACTGAACAGGTAGAAAAAGACCAGGCAGGCAACCCACTCTTGATTAGGAAAATACCAAATGAACTCCAGCACATCCCCACCTCCAGCTTGCAGCAGCCTCATCCCCTAGGTTGCCGCACACAGATAAACTCTTGATTGTCATCATCATTCAGCTTACATGGCTCTGGTTTCAGAGGCGGCATGAGGAAGGTCCTTGGCCTAAATGTTCCTGTGATGAATATAATAAAGGGTCCCAGGGTGATTTGTAGACCTTGTTATGAGAATGTAAGCAGTGAAATAGAGAGGAAACCAGTTTAAACTTCATATAAAGGAATGGTCTTTCTCTCTCTGGTGTGGTGAGCTTGAGAAGTCCCAGGACAGAGCTAACTGTGATAATAATTTTAAGAGGAGCAAGGGAAGAGAAGTTTTTGGGTGGAGAGGTAAAAAAGGCCGGGTCTTTTGACCACAGCCAAAGAAAAGGAGAAATCCTCACCCTGTTGTCTATGTCTGTAGTGCTCTGGAGCCACCCCAGGTGTGCGTGAGAGTGCTCCCACCAGCCTGGGAATAGGCTCTGGGTGGGCAGGAGAGGCAATGAGATTTAGGTCTCCCAGACCTCAATATAACACTTGTGGACATGACACCTTTTCACATTTTGTTGTATTTCTTATCTTTTGAATGGCTGAGTTTTCAGCTGTTACACTACTTAAGCTAACTTTGGATGTCATGTCAATTTCATAATTTCATATTTAGTATTTAGTAATTTTCAATTTCATAATATCAAGTGAGTTTTGAATATTTTCGGTGTACCCCTGTTTCATTGGAAATTGGCAAGTTACAGAGACTTGGAAACAGTAAGTACCTTTTTGAGGAATAATTAAATGAAACAAAGAAACTGCAGTCTAGATGTTAAGAGCTTCACAGTTATGCATAAATTTGTTCCATAAATGCTTGAATATGCTCAGTGCCTTTTGAAGATTGCAGTGGTCAACCCAGATTAGACGGCAGCTCAAAACAGGAGCAAAATAAGGCTTTTTGTACTGAGTCTGGAAAACCAACATCCCTAAATACTTCAAGGAAGAAGTCATCTTCCCATTTCAAGGGTACTGCACAAAGCACTCTCTTTGGGTTTACTCTCCTTTGGTTTCATCTCTAGCTGATATTTCTGAGTATCAAACCATTGTCATTAAACCTATTCTGTGTCAATGAACTCAGTGAAATTGCCGAGCACACAACATTTTTAATCAGTAAAAAAATCCATGCTGAATATTTCTATGCTTTATGAACAGAGAATAATAAGCTTTACAAATTTATTTAAAACTTCACAGAGAACACTACTGTAGGGATATGACTATTGAATTAATTTTGCATAATTATTTAATGCTTTTCAAATTATATATTTAAAATTTTTTTTTAAACTTAATTACTTCACATAATCTTCCCTAACATTTTTTTAATAGCAATTAAATTGCATGGAAATTTTACGTAGACATTGGTATGCTAATTCTTGTAAATTTCATATTAATTTGTGGGAGTAAAAATGTTTTTTAACGTATAGTTAAGTCTAGAAAATCATGGCCTTAAATGTGTGGTTACAGGCACATTCTTATGTTGGAATCCTACATTTCTAATTCACCACAGTCAGTCTGGGCACTATTACTGTAGTAGTCCACTCCTGTGGACCTTTCCACCTCTACCCTAACCCTGAATACATGTGTGTCTGATGGAAGTGCTCGTTTATTTGTTTTAACCTGATGGAATATTTGTAAATATATAGATTTTAAAAAAAAAAAAAAAGTGTCTGCAGTGTCATGGCAGAACACAAATGTGACAAATTGGAAATGGTGCTGTATTTGTAGGCACAGTGGAGCAGCTCCAGATTCAGGTGCCAACCAGCAGGATTTCAAGCACTTGCTCTCACTACTTGTTCCAGTCCTGAGCCCTGGAGTGAGAGTGCAGTCAGGGGTAGAAGAAGAGGAGGATGCAGAGGAGCAGTAGTGTGTGTTCACAGTGTCAGTGAGCAGTGGGTATTTCCCATGAAAGCCAGCATTGTGGCTGCTTTTTATTGCCACATGGCAAGCCAAGACTTCACCAGTCTTCACCATGGATCCAGTAATACCAGAAAGCAGAGCTTGAATGGTGGACTCAAGTTTTGAGTGAATTAAAGATTTTTATGAACTACTACAAATCATTTTAAAGCACTTTCTGGAGTTCAAGAATGTGCCAAGCTATTTCTCCATACACAACCAAAGAGTTTCATTTTGTTCTCTTGGTGAAGGTTTATATGAAGACATATGCTATCTGGCCCTAAAATTTTTCTCTCACAGCCTGCCTTAAGTCAAAAGAAGGGGTGTAGGAAGAAGGCAGGATGGCAAAAGGGGAAATAAATAGATACCCTGAAGTAGTATGAGAAGGTTTTGTTGCAAGAATTATTTGCACAACTTCGAGATATAGTAATGCTTCTCAAAAGAAAAAAAACACAACGAAATAGATATACTGGATTGCTGACTGCTAGTGGTCATTGGTTGTTGTTTCATTAGTTGCATACTATGTCTCTTCTGACATTTAGAGTAGAGTAGAAAACATTCTCAGATGCCCTGAAATATTAATGTGGAATATACCAAGAATCGTCTGCAAATTTGCATTGTGATACTGAAAAAGAAGTCAGTGCAGATGAGCACTACTGAACTGTGTAACTTTACAGCTACTAGGTATTTCCAAGGTGTTTTCATATGGAATGAAAGAGGTCAATTTAAATCAGATATTAGGAAGAAATTCTTTACTGTGAGGATGGTGAGACACAGGATCCAGTTGTCCAGAGGAGTTGTGGATGTCCCATCCCTGGCAGTGTTCAAGGCCAGGCTGGATGAGGCTTTAAACTACCTGCTCTAGTGGAAGGTGTCCCTGCCCAGGGCAGGGGGATTGAAACTAGATGATCTCTAAGGTCACTTTCAACCCAAACTGTTCTACGATTCTATGATTCTCTGCCTGGTTATTGAACCAAACCCGCTACACTACTTTTCTAGAGTCATTGTGTTACAACTGCAACATGGAGTCAGGACGAGTCCCACAACAGTCTGAAAACATCTTAGCTAAGGGAGAATTATGTTCATCTCTAGCTAATGTAACATTGGACGACTTTTTCCACATGAGCTATTTATTAACTAGAAAATATGTTTTTGAATAACCCCAAATCACTTATAATTGCAGATTGAATTCAGACAGAAGTTGTTAATGAAAAATATTACTTATTATTCACTTATTGCATACTATAAAAAGTTACTAGTAACTCATTTTCTATTTATGTTAGAGATAATCTGATCAAAATAGTGAAAGAGAAATCATCAGTTAGAATCACAAAACACTGGAAGAGGTTGAATCCTTTGATACACCAGTTAGGCTTTTACCAAAGGAATGGAGAACATGTATCATATTTCCTTTTCTTCTTTAGAGATCTACATCCACCTCTCCCACTTTCCAAACTCCCTCCCCTATTCATAGCCTGCCACTAACTGTACTATACTGATCACAGAAATGAAGTCACCGAAACATGACCACACACAGGAAGGGACAACAGCCACCCTAGGAAGTCAGTCTTTGTCTCAATGACAATATTGATGTTTTATACTTCTTGCAGAGTAGAGCAGCAACATGGTGGGAAATGTGGGAACCTTTTAAAAACAGCAGAGGAGTCAACCTTAGAGCTTTTACCAAGGGTGATGACCTAATTTCAGTTTACAGAGCTCAGTGTCACACTTATCTTTTCATTATATTACAGTTGAGGCTGAGGCCTGATATTAAAATGAAACATTTTGTTGATAGTTGAAAACATATAATTTAATTTTTTTATGTTAAAGAAGGAAAGATCATAACTTTTTGTCCTTTTTTTCCGGAATGATTGCTTGATTTTATGAGATCTACCAAGAAATAGTTGTGTTCACTGTGAACTTTTATATCATTGATGTCTTCCTCAACACACAAGAGCAGGAGATGCAATCAGAGAGGGAACTGCTTTCAGGAATAAACCTTTATTTCAAGAACTGAAAAACAGTCACAGGGAACACTGAGATTGCAGCTTATATCATCTAAGGAACTTGGGAGGAAAAAATGAGGTATGCTGTAACTTCTGGTCTGAGTTTCCAGTGCTCTAATCCATATACTGCTCACCAGAGTGCATATTCCTTTGTTAGTGAAATAGCTGCAAAAGGATTTTGTGAGCCAGATTAACACCATTACAAAGTAGCAGCATTTGTACTACATTTGTATTTCCCATCAGAGCAAGATCATCTTATCATGCTAACTGTTCAAACATTTCTGATCTCTAGAGCTAACAGCCTGAATTCAGACACAGTAAACAAATAAAATAAATGGAGAGACTGGAGAAGAGGACAGAAGGGAAAATCTGATAAGGACACTTAGTTGAATAGACCATGTTCATATGTAATTGTGGCTCTATTTATAGACTAGAACTAAGCATGAGTTATTAATGAGGTTAGTAATCCCTGCTGGCCAGCTGCAGAGCTGTTAAAGAAAGGACAATTTGTCTTTAAGGAGAATATTCCTGCACCCCACCGTGTTGCTAAGTGGTATTTTATGAATGCCATAGAGTTTATGCAGTTTCTTAAATCTGCTGGCCTTACCTTCTTGAGTCAGCTATGCAAGGATAACAGGCATACCTCTTATGGCTTCTTTAACACTTACAGCAAATAGGGAAGTCCTTTCCCACCCCACACTACGTGGAAACCATTTGACATATTGGGATTGAAAGTAAACTTGCAACACAAGTAAGTTAAAGGTTTTTTTCTTTTTACTGACAGGACTTTTCATAATTTTTATTTTAGTAGTAATAAAAGCTGTTATAATATGCAGATATATTACATAGAACCATAGAATTGTTTAGGCTGGAAAGAACCTTACGGAGCATCTAGTTCCAACATCCCTGCCATGGGCAGGGACATCTTCCTCTAGATGAGGTTGCTCAGAGCTCCATCCAACCTGGCCTTGAACACCTCCAGGAATGGGGCATTCCCAACCTTACCAACCTCACAGTAAAAAATTTTTTCCAAATATATAATCTAAACCTAAACTAATTTTCTTTTAGTTTGCATGCACTCCTTGTCCTGTCACCACATGCTCTTGTAAAAAGTCCCCCTCCAGCTTTCTTGCAGTCTCCCTTCAGGCACTAGAAGGCTGCAATGAGGTCACCCCAAAGTCTTCTCTTCTCCAGGCTGAACAAGCCCAATTTTTTCAGCCTTTCCTTGTAGGAGAGGTGCTCCATCCCTCTTATCATCTTGGTGGCCTCCTCTGGACTTGCTCAAGAGGTCGATGTCTTTCTTCTTCTGGGCACCCCAGAGTTGGATGCAATATTCCATCTGGGTCTCACTAGAGTGGAGTTGAGGGATGGAATCCCCTCCCTCCCCTGCTGCCCATGGGGCTCTGGATGCAGCCCAGGACACAGGTGGTTTCTGGGTTGTGAGTGCCCATGGCTGGGTCATGTCCAGCCTCTCACCCACCAGCACCTCCAAGTCCTTCTGATCAGAGCTGCTCTTGATCTGCTCATACCCCAGCCTGGATTGAAACCAGGGGTTGTCCTGCCCCAGATGCAGCACCTTGCACTTGAACTTATTAAACCTCATGAGATTCCCATGGGCCACTTCTCGAGCTTGTCCAGGTCCCTCTGGATGGATCCTGTCCTTCAGGTGGGGCAATTGCATCCCTCAGATTGGTGCCATCTGCAAATTTGATGAGGGTGGAGATGATCCCTTCATCTGTGTCATTGATGAAGACATCAAATAACACCATTCCCAATTCAGACCCCGGAGGGACATCACTTGTGACTTATGTCCATCAGGACCTGAGCCACTGACCACAACCCTCTGGTTGTTTATGACTACAGTAATAAATGCATTTCAGTAATAAAACTTTTGGATTAAGATCAACTAGTCTCCTCCCTTCTTCTCTGCCTCATGAAGCTTAAAGGCTCCTTGTGGCATTGGGAGTTGCTGTTAAAACATTGCTCCATGCAATTTTCCATGTTCTCTGTGGCCCTCTGCCTGAGGCACAGATGCACAACCATCCTTAGGCTGACACTTCCACTCGCAGGGAAGAGCGAGAGGTGACTGTGGGGCTGGGGTGAGCTGTGCTGGCAGATGTTGTGGGGCCAGTGTGTGTTCACAGGAAACACATCCATGACTGGATACTTTCCTGACAGATGATTCTGCCTTGGATTGCCATAGCTGCCTCTGTGCTGATCCTGGAAGACAGATCTCTCCTCTGTTTTAGTTTACACAAGCCAGGACCTGAATACAGCGAGAAATTAGATGTTACCAGTAGCAGTGAGTGGCAGGGAGATTCATCTCTCATCTTCTCCTCCACCCTTCCCTCATTTCCACAGTGGTTTTGAATTGTTTTCTAGGATGGTATAAACAAGACAAACCTCCCCAATATTCTTTGCCAATAAGATGTTCACACCCTATGAACTGTCTACTGTACAGGGAAAAATCAGCTCAGAGCAAGAGGGAGTGTTTGTATCTTATAAAGAAAGCTGCTGGTTGGTGGGCAGTGCATTCACAGCTAGAAAGGAGATGTGCAGGAACTGCAAACTCTCTGCATCCCATGGGATGGGGCTGCATAGCCCATCTCCTGAGTAAGTAGTGCTCGGCACTGGAATGCCCTCAGGAAAGCCATAAAAGACAAGCCAGTGGGAGCAGCCGCAAGTAGAGATGAACATGGGCCTGTCCTGCTTTTAACTTGGCTTCTTCAGCTGGTCAGATAACAAGCCAGAAAAATCTCTGGTCTGAGTAGGACTGTCTTTGCATTTCTTATGTCCTGTCAGCTATCATCCTATATTCTTATATTAGGGAAGTCATCTCAAGTCAAAAACTTCTAAACATCATATATCTTACTCCTCTATCCTCCACTTTCTTAAAGGCACCTCTCTTTCAACTTCAAGATTTTGGGCAATCTTAAATTTTTTTTCCATCTTTGTTTTCACACTGGTCCAGGTCCCTTGGGATTAGAATGGGAATAGGCGAAATTTTATGAGAAACCCTTTTCTCAGGCTATTTACAGCTTATCCAGAAGCAGAAAGAACTTTGAAAAAATCATAAAAACCCAGTTCTCACAAGACTGTCTAACCCAATTTAGCAGATAAAATAGATTCAAATAGCTCCATAAACTATCCAGACTTTTGGCTGGGTCTCAGACCTGAACATTTTCAACAATTTGTTGTTTACTGACCACCATCTGTATTTAATATTAATGTTATGACATCAAGATTTGTTTCTTTATTGAATTGCCTGTGTGGAAGTAGAATTTACCTTTCCTTTTGAACACAGTGAATTTTACAGTCAATGAAGAGAAGCAGGTTCCTAACTTACATGCTTTGCATCTTCTTCTAGAGTCATCAGAGATAACACATTGGACTTGGCCTTCTGGTTTAGGCACCTGCTACATGCTTAAGGTTTAGAGTATTGAATATTCCCTTCAGCTTCAAAGGAAAAAAAATCTTGCCCCAAAACAGAAGATTTCACTGTAGAAAGTCTTAATATTGTGGTTGCACTCAACAGTAAAACTTGCTTTTCAGGCCATAAGCAAAATTAATAGTGAAAAAAAGAGAGTTTTCAAGCTACCACGTAGGGGCTTTTCAGACAGATGGCTCAGAGGCTGTCCAGAAGGTGAGAAGAATGCTCATTTTCATATTTCATGCCTTGCTTGGAAGCTAAAAGAAATTTGGTACTGGAGACAAGCCAGTGCTTTAGTTTCTAGGTTTACCCTAACAAGAAAAGTATCAGATGTAACAAAAACAGATCCAGCAGGGTTGTAAGGTATCTACAGTCCCTGAGGTGCAATGTTGGTCTCAGTAAATTCGGTGGCAGATCTCTCATTGACTTCAGCTGGAGTCAGGTTATTCTCAGAAAAATTTGTCAAGAAAGGTCTTTTTCCCTTAGGTGCTTTAAAGATCATATTAATTTTACAGAAATTTGAGGCAGTGACGCAATTCTAAGGAGTGTCCAAACCTGTCCACTGACCACACAATCAATCCTAATTCCCTGAATCCCATATAAAAATGAGCTTTTGCTCCTAAGTTTTGAACATGGGCATTGTTGCCTACTCAGTAGTGTCGTGGTACTCTTAACTGGAGTTACTCTGGTATGAAAGACCTTAAATATGGCTGATTTAGCATATTGAGACATCAGCATTGTAGCCATACCCATCACATTTGATTACAAATCTACAGAGGATTAGGAAGGAGAACTGAACAGACTATTAGCCTTATGGGAGCAGTCTCTAATTCTACAACAAAATTATAAATGAAAAACAGCAGTGAAGCTGATGAATTTGGGGGTTTTCAGGATAAATGTCAAGATCCCTGGTGGAGTATAGTGCATTATTTCCTACATATAAAACTTGGGCTGAAACAGCATCTCCTTTTAGGCTACAACTCAAAACTTACATATTTGCAGCAACATTATAGCTACCAACTATGTCAGCAAGACAAACACAAGGAGGTTGTCACTGGGGTTTTTAACAGCATGTTTGGGGACCTGTTTTCTTCACACATCGCCTGTGTGGATAATGTTTATTTTGTATCTATGCCATAATAAAATGGATTGCTAAGTTAATTCAAAGTCCTCAAACTGTCTCTTTGCATAGATGAATATCTTGAGCAAAAAATAATTAAGACCTTATGATGATCAAGGGAGCCTGACAGTGAAAGAAGGAGTAAATGGGCTGGACAAGGTTAAGTCTGAGTTTGCAAACATCTTGCATTGCAGATACAGCTAAAAGAGACTAAACTGCAGACTAGAAGAGGGAAAGATGGGCATATTCAATGGAAATCCACTGAGAATTTATGGCAAATTCCAACTGGCTTTTTCTTCCCCTCCTTCTGAGTAATTAGAATCATCTTGAAGTAACAGACAGCTATTTCAGGACACAGGCAGGAATTTCCAAAGGCTGGGTGGGATTTGGGTGCAGTGGTGGGGAGGGGAGCAATGGCAAGGAGCCACTGGCCATTTGGTGGTGAGGAAGGAATGTAAGGCCAGTATGGGTGATGTCAACGTGAAAAGTTGGCACAAAAACAAAGGGTCATGAAAAGCTTTGGTTGCTTGTGCATATCCAGTGCTTCATTCAGGAAGTGACTTAATTGTGTTTGCTCTTAGGCTGACCCAAGAGAAATCCTTGTCTGAATGATACAAAAATCTGTCCTGCTCTGTTTCAGTCAAAAATAACCAGGCCAGGAGGGAGTCATTTAAGGAAAACAGTTTGCTAATGAAAATGCATTTTCCTATTTGTATATAATTTACATACACACCCACAAGCTCACACGTGCAAAGCCACGTCTCACAGACAAGATTTTCCTGAAGATGCTCAGTAGAGAAAATACTCATAATACTTTCTCCCAGCTTTGCTTACTAGCAGTGTTTGGAACAAAGATCCCAGTTCAAAGTCCGTTGGAGTTATGGAAAGATGCCCATTGACTTCACTGAGATTTGGATCAGGTCCTAAGTCTTTCCCTATTTAGAAGTTGGAAAATGAGCTGCAATTTCTCAGCTGTGTATGCTGGACTTACTGGGCCTGAAACTGAGTGCACAGAAAAGCTTCACGTACCCAAGGCTGTACCTTGCAAATGAGTCTTTTGTTTCTGTCTGTTCACGGATCACTGAGTTCTTCAAAGTCAGACAAACAAATAATGCTCCTAGTCATTGGGGTTTTTGTCATTACAGGGTTTGGCAGCTCTCAGAGTTGTTATCTGCAAGATGGAACCATCCCTATGGACATGCCAGAAGATACAAATTTGGTCTTCTGCAACAATGAAAAGTAGTGGGGTTTTTTAAATTTTAGGAGAAATCCTTGTCTTTTGAAGAAATATGTTTTGAAGAAAACATTTTCAGATCCTCTTCTGCAAAATAGATATTCTTCATGTATCCAATAGGCTTGAATAAAAAGAAGCATCCATGGCTTAGTCTTGGCATTACCAGATAAATTTCTTCCCAATGTACAGTTTTATCAAAGAGGCTTTTCAAACGATTTTAAATTAATGACCAATGGAAGCTTTTGCATGATGAGGAGTGCATTGACTGTGCTGCTTCTGATCCACTTCTTGAAAATTAACTGACTACCCTCATGTTTTCTTTTTTTCCCCAGGCTTAATTCCATTTTTTTACTGCAATAGTAATCCAGAACATCAATTTTTGTTTTGTTTTTAATTGAGATATTTTAATTATTACCCCTGCCCCTGATGGGAGGATGCAACTAGATGATCTTTAAGGCCCCTTCCAACCAAACTCATTCTATGAACAGACATGAATAAGAATCATAGGCTATATTCTGTCTTTCATATATGAGAAGATTTGCATTTTTTTAAGGCTTTTTTGCATCACTGAGAGTTTTTCTGTTGATTCCAATGTGAATTTCATTGATCTGAGGCATAGGAGAAGGGCTGACAGGGGACAAAGGTAGCTTTAAGCTAGATGTCAGCACTCTTACTTCTGCACCAGAGGAATCCATTCCAAGTCTACTGTTTTATGCAGTGATATATTACTAAAGTGACATAATTATGGGGGTGGCATAAGAGTTATGATATCCCTAATTATTCCTTAATTTAAGAGTTTAGGGATTGCTCTTAATGTGACAGATGTACACACTTGTCAAGGCACCAGCTGAACTGTCTTTTTCTTGTTTTAATAAGCTTATTTACTTCTGGAAAAAAACCCCAGACATAGACAGTTGTCTATTTTTTTCAGTTTAAATTTCATTCAGACTCATAAGAGAGTTTGTTTAATTTTCTTATCTTCATTATATTTTGATGACAACTTAATTATTTTAGAAAAATCAACGATTCCTCCACTTCCCTGTGTTAAACATGAGAAGAGCATTATGCACTAATTATAAGGAATGAACTACAACTGACGTCAACAGAATTTGTGTGACTGTACATATTATAAATTAAATCAGAATATTATACAACAGCTGGAAGACAGTCTAAGAAATAACTTTTTGAATGCCATGTTAAAGGACATGCTGACTCACACATCCATTTAATTCAAGAATCTCTATACAAATAATGTTCTTGTCTACCGACTTTTGCGTAGCCTGGAAATGTAAATGAACTGATTTCCATGCTAGTTCTGGCCAAATGAAGTGATTCCCATTAAATGTATCAGTTGTACTCTGATTAGGAATTGACTTAAACTGCAGTGAAGTCTGGCTTAGGCAGGGTCTGAAGGGCTCAGGGTAGCAGTCACACCTATGGCCACTGTGTGTGTATAGCCAGTGAAAGGCTGGAAAGGGAACTCATCACCAGCTCCAAGATCTGGAGAAACAGGTGAAGTTCAACATCCTTCTTGTTGTGCACAAGAGCTCATTTTAATGGTCCATGATCAAAAAGGAACACTCCAGCTTTAGATCTGCCACATTTACCCTGCTCCTTTCTGGGTGTAAAGGATTTTCTATTTTTGCAACACTACAACAGGAGCAGGGCCAGGCTGTGCCTCAGGAGAGATCCTGCAGACAAGAATGGCAGGCCTAGAAACAATGTTTTGTGAAGTTAACAGTGATCTTGTTTCTAGGATAAGGAGTTTCTTAAAGGGGTCGAGAGTGAAACAAAATTTCTCCATTCATACACCTAATCTGATAATCTCATAACCACAAACTAGCAGTGGCATAGATGGTAACTATCTAGAAATACAACCAGTCTTCCTTATGCAAAGTCTTTATCTTCACTAGCACACTGACATTGAGGATTCTGTGGAATAGTTTGTTGGTAAGAGTGTGGCAGAACCAAGTGAATATCCAGAGGATCAGCTCCTGCGGGACTCATTCCAGAAAATGGAACATAAATTGTCCATTAGCCAAACACCATTTGTACAAATCACTGGTGTCATTGACAAGATCATATTGGAAGTTTATTTTCAGAGGGACTTATTCATTATATTTAAGGTAACATCAAGGACCTTAATTTTCTCAGGCTTTTTAGAGGGAAAGTTTTCTTTTTTTGCTGTTCTGTCTATTTTTCATTTGTGTCTGAAAAGGATTTACTTTAGTAGACTTCAAAGTTGCTTATGAATTTGATATGGCAATTCCCTCTATAAAAATTGATACTTTATTCCAAAATAAAGTTGGGTTTTACATGCGGTATATATTTTTTCTTTTATTAAACAGCCAGTGAAGACTATATTAATACTCTGAAAAACTGTTAAATATTAGATACTAGAAACTGCTGGTTCATTCTTGCTGCTGGTATGACGATTTTTGGCTGCAGGTGTGCAGACTGAGTTGTGTAACTGGGAAACTAGAGCTGTACGCTTGATGTTGTATCTTCACATCACAGGTTAGAGTGAGGGGAAAGAGAAAGCATCTCACTGAACACAGAGCCTGTCTTCAGGGGCTGAGAGGTCTCACTACAGCCCCTAGCATGGGCGACTCCTAGGAAACAGAAAATGTGAATGGAAAGAATTGTAACCCTTCTTGGAGAGAAGCAATCCTCTTGAATGTATGTCTTGAGAGAGTAGACTGTCAAAGCAGTGGTTTTTTTCCTGAGTTTATAGGTTTTTCCCATTCTCTCTGTTTACCTGCCAATAGCACACGGCAAATGCTGGGACAACAGTCTTCTTTTAATGTTTTCTCTGATCCTTTGATAAACTTCAAGCCCACAATGGAAAGGGAGGGAAAATTGTATTTATCTTTTTCTCTGTGAAAATAAAGAAGTTTTCTGGTAAGGAAAGAGATAAAATCAATTGGCACAAGGACTTCTAATTCACGCTGGACAAATTCAAGACAGTGTTATATATATCAACAAGTAATGATTGAAGAATTTCCTTATCATCTGATGATATTTTCCTAGACTTCTAGTAACAAAATACTGATAATAGATTCATTTAATGGGATTCAAAGTTTGCCAGGACTCCAGAATGTTAACATAACATAAAAGTTTAAGTGCTAATATAAATATATCTTACCTATATCATTTGATGTAAAATATCTTATATATCTATGTCTTATCAACCTGTATCTTTTAATACATACACACTCCTGACAGGAAGGGCAAGATCACACACATCACACCCGTGGTTACAGAGCTGTTTCTGTACAATTTGTACCTAAAATTACTTTGCCTCAAAACACTTTTATCTGAGTGTATTCAAGATATCAAAGACAAGGTTTGGGAGTAGAAGCAGGTGTCTTTCATGAGAAAAATTAATCTGGGTGGAAAAACAGACAAGTTTGGGGAAAAGGTTTCTTGTTAACAAAAAGGGCAAGACAATACAAAATTATTAAACTAGCAAAACGAGTGAAATGTAAGTGTGCTTAATTTAATCTACTACAACTACTCTTTTTTTTTCCTCTCGGTAACTTTGATGAAGCCACCTGGAGCACCAAAGTTTGTCATTTTCCCCAAGTATATAATTTGAGAAAATGGGAGTATATAATAGTTCATAATTACCTACTTTCTGAGTCTGGAAGCAGGTTCAGCTGGAGCAGCTTGCACCACTCCTCTGGGCAGCTCACAGCTTTGCAGGGAGGACATTTCCCTAAAAGATGAGTGCAGAACTGCCAAGATGAAATCATGCTTGGAATTCTTTCCCTCTTTTAGGGCTGTATGCCCTATAGTACAAAGGTGTAAAAATAGGGGAAGTTCCTATGTTTTGAGAAGAAAAGAAGTTTTACTCAGGAAGAAAAAGAAAGGAAGAGTGACCTACACATACTTCTTCAAAGAATGGTTATAGACTACTACAGTGCCTCTGTCCAGCCCTGTAAAAAGTGCTGCAAGGTGGGTTGTGTTTCACAGGTAACTTCAGACCTTAGTTTTGGTTTGCTTGAGGGGTCTCCATGGTGAGTGTGACAAGAGCTGGGTATCCATCCTCCGGTGCAGCATGGTGAGTGCAGTGGGCTCTGTTCTGGGATCAGGCTTTAGCAGCTCAAAATTAAAGCATCTAACTATTGAGTTCCTAAATCTTTAGGTGTATCCCTAAAGCTTCAGATTCTGAATATTTTCTTATCCCAGGAAGTGTGAAGAAATTAGGCCAGCCAGCAGGCTAGGTAAGGGGAAAGGGTCATTTAAGGCTGAGGCAAGAATTAAATTGCCTTTTAAGGCTGTTTGCTGTGTGGTGAAAATGAACTGTATCAAAGAAAATTCAGGAATTCCCAGGGTCTGATGGGCTCTAGTTTCTGGTCACTACTGAAACCTACCCACTGTGATAACCATATCACTTCAATCCAATTTTTACTATATTTCAGTATTAAATATTTTCCTCTACGATGTTTCGTGTGTGAATAGCAACTTACAATTATTTTGCTGTGAGAAAGATTACCATCTCGCCAGCGCTGACAGTCAGTCCCTATTTATCCCTCCAGCAACATACAATCTTTAAAAATTCCCATAGCTACCTGATATTTATAGGCACATTTATTATCCAAACCATAATTTTACTTGTGGGAAGGCACACAAATGCCCTGCATTGCAGAATGCCTGGTTTGAGTTTCTTTCTGCTTCAGTATTTCTCTGAATTTATTAATCTTAAATGGGATTCAATTCACCTGAGAGGAAAATATTTGAGTGAAACCTTTTGAGTCACCTTTTTCCAGTAATTTATAGAAACAGACAGAGAGGAAAAAGCAGCTTATCCCAACAGTTTAGGATGTCTATTTCTCTT
This sequence comes from Eulacestoma nigropectus, assembly GCA_013397775.1. Classification (NCBI taxonomy): domain Eukaryota; kingdom Metazoa; phylum Chordata; class Aves; order Passeriformes; genus Eulacestoma; species Eulacestoma nigropectus. Next base: position 1,650,002 of record VZTE01000432.1, on the reverse strand, counting down.
CAGGAGGTGCCTTTGACCCACCACTGCGATGGAGGATTCTTAGATGTCCTGCCTACCTTTTAAATGGCGGTTATTAAGTGAGGTGAACTCTAACTGCTAATTTACAAAAATACTTCATACATTCCAGGTAGTACTCTGACCAATATCAAAATTATATTTAGGTTCTGATTACAAGGGTTTAACCTACTTTTTTTTTTTTTAATATAAAATCTTGGCTCTCAATTTTTGTAAACAAAAATATTTTAGTATAAGGAAAAAAAGTGTTAGTGGAGTGACTTCAATTTAGCTGCACAAATTTACAAAAAGAATATCATATCTATTCAGTTGTTATCTATGTTTTAGTTCTGGCTTTAATTGTGCTCAATTTCCATTCACAGTCCTGTCAGAGTAGTGTGCTCTATCCCTCTATTTTTAAACGTGAAAATGCCTATGCCAACATCGAAGTATTTTGGATAACAAAGGAATTTTTGTCAATATGGGAGTATTACGCCAAATATGGGACTCAGCAAGGACCAGACATGCAAGTAGGTGAAGCAGAATTTCATTTCAGACAACAGAAAAAAAAATTTAAAAATTCTGTCTTAAGCATATCCGGCCATTTGATCAAAACTTGTTAAGAAAAAAGTAAGAGATTTCCAAGCCACCCAAAATCCTCTCCAATGACAATGTTAATATAAGTCTGAGCAGTCCTACAGTGGCAAGAGGACTGGACTCTATCCAGACACAGACCTCAGCACTGACATTCTGGGACCTCACTTAGTGTTGCAGCAGAGAGGATGTTTTAATTTTCCCATTCTGATGCATATAGGGGAGCAAACTTCCTATCTGCAAAAGACAAAGAAGTAGATGAATTCCAATCACAATGTACAACAACGGTATTAATAACAATTGCTCTGTTGCCCAGGCACCAAACCACAGCTGTACTGCTACTTATTCCTGTGTAAAGAAGGAAGGAAGAGCTTGAATCCTCCTGGGAAGTTCCTGGATGTTCTGATTACATGGGAAAATTGGCTGAATCAAAACCCTAAATAATTCTTGCCTCTTTTTTCTTTTAAAAGTATTTTAAAATTTTAATTTAATTAAAATTTTTGCCTTTATTTTGTGAGCAAAAAGATTGTGGACATCCTGTGTGCCTACATTTCCCTTGGGCTATGTTTTTCAGTATACAGGGCTGTGTGCCCTGGAACTCACAAAATCTTTCATGAGACAAGCAGTGGTATAACTCAGATCTTTGCTTTAGGTAAGGACTACTACAGTAGATTTTTATCATTTTCCGAAGTGTCGTTGGCAATCACTACTGAGGAAGCTGGGTATCCAGTTCTCATTTTGCTTTTACGAATTCACCAGTGCTTCATAGTAAATCTATCCACGTTTAAATCCCTGAACACCACCAACCTCCTACAGAAAACAGACGAAGCAACATCTTCTGTTACCAAAATTTTGTTAACTAAACAGACTATGAAGGACCTTGCCAAAAAGCAGGAAAAATAAGCAAAATAAATACTCAGAACGTTGGCTGAATTTGGCTCTGAATTACCCTGATGTAAACCAAAGAGCTTTCTTGCACTTCGAGTGGATAAACTTCATTTGGGTGCTACGTTTTGTGATGCATAACCAAAATTTTTTGAAGAAGGTTTATACGAAGATCACAGATTTTGCCATAGTGATGCAAAGGCAGAAGGTGAGAGTTGTGGGACACAGAGCAGAAAGCAAAAGCGCCTAAGGCTCTTGACTTCTGCCAGCTGTCCATGCTGTCAAGAGAATAGGGAACAATATAGGACGTGTGAATATATTCCTTTCTCTTAACACTCTTCATAACCCTCTTGGAGGGAAACACAAGCATAAACAACATGAATAAAGTTTCTGCTGTCTTTCATCTTTCCACTCCTCAGAAACTGGGCAAGCTTTTGGCCTGCAGCTGTCTATTACTAACTTAAACTTGTTTAGTTGCTTTCTTGTACCCATTTAACCAATTCATCATGTCAAATGCTCCATGCTGAAAATATTTACTTCTCTTATATTTTTAGTTACTGCATAGTCTCATCTGTTATTTTCAAAATCATAATACACAGGAGATGGGCCAGTCTCCCATCAAAATATAAGATTGATTTGAGAATATTCTTAAAATATATCTAGTAATTTAGGAAGCAGATAACTCTTGCACTGATTTTTTTCCTGAATGTTTGTTATTTGCTTGGATACCAGAGCTACCCTGAACTGCATCACCTACCTATTAACTTTGAGTTCCTTCAGAGAGCAGAACAGGGAGATCCTACGCCAACTCATGAGACCCAACCAGCATGGTTTGCTTTGTTAGCTAGGATCTTACTGATTTCCTAGGCTAAGTGGCTCAGAATGCCGAGATTCTTTTTTTTCCTATGCATTAAAGTCTATATATAAAAAATATATAGCTTATATATTAAAAATATTGTACAAATAATGTATTGTATATGCATACTTTCTTTTGTTTGAACTTCATTTATATTTATTTATTTATTTAAGATAAAGAAGGATTTTGCTTTCAGGAAGCCTAGAATGTTAGTTGTATGACAAAAATCCTTTTGCAGTTGTTTGCTAAAAAAGGAAGCTCCATATGATGTACATTAGAAATGGCCCAAAGCTGTGTGACAATATTGCAAAGCAACACAAGTTGTTTTCTATTGTCTCTGAACCTTCAGTTTTTGAACTCGTAGCAAAATTTTGGATGTGAATCCTAGTATCGATCGATCCCTTTTTTGTTTGTTGTTTTTTTTTAAAGACCTTATTTTAATTCTCTAGTGCAGATCTAGAATATCTACTCTAACATATGAAAAAAAAGCGCCTTTTTTTCCCTGGAACTGTAGCTTAGATCAGCACTTAGGAGTAACTTATCTGAATCAAGTTTTCTCCTTCCTCCATCTTCTAATATCTGAATTTTTACATGAACAAGCAGAAGGAACAGGTTGTAGCTGAGGGAAAAAGATTGACTTGCTCATCTCTAAGAACCATACCTGAGCCAGGCCATAGCTGTCAAGGTCTCAATCTTCAGGCAAGCTGATCAGGAGCTATGAACAGATAACGATAGAACTATGGTAGATACAGTCATGGTAGCTCAACAACATTTTGAAAAATTTTTTGCTGTCTAAACTGACATTTCTTCCTTTAAATTCCTTCTCCCTCACTTCACTTTAAAAAACGGGAAAAGAGAGTAGAAATTACAGAATTCACTCAACTAAAAAGTAATTTTTTCACAGAGAAAAAAGTCAAAAAAGCTATCAGGAAGAAAGAAAAATTTTTCAAAAATTCCTATTATGGTAACTTCAATCATAAAATAAACCATATATCAAGAATGAGAGAATGAATTTTCATTCACTGAAATAAATAAATAAATGAATGTATATCCAGAAATGTCCTTCCAGATTGGAAAAAGGCAGATTGAAAAAGTAATGCTTTCACATTCAAGTCATAAAGCAGAAAGAGAGAAAAAGGATGCATCCTGACATATTTATGGTCTAAAAGCACTGAAAACTTGCATGTTGTTCAAGGGTGATCACGTTCAGAAGAGACTTAGCCTTGGAGCAGGGTACATATATTTATAGTTATTCCATAATTCTTCCAGCACTAAGAAGTGAAATACTGGATTACTTTTTTTTTTTTTTTTTTTTAGTGAATCAAGAAGTGATGTACTTAGGGCTGGCAGCAGCAATATGGAGACATAAAGCCCCAAATAAAATGGAAAGAAGATCTCCGGTTTTCTAGGCAGCACACTCAAGTGATTCCACCCCAGCTCTGGGCACAGGGCTACACAGGTGTGATGCTGGAGTGTCTCCAGGAGAGGTTGTGTTACCGCCTCAGACTTACTCAACACAGTTAAAGGCAGGATTGTGCTCTTCTACTTTGCTCTGTGAGAAATGTATACAATGATACATTGGTTTCACGGAATCACAGAAATCATAGAAACACTTGAATTGGAAGGGACCTTCAAGATCACCCAGGTCCAACCCCTCCTTCCCCAGACAAAGGTAGCACCCACTACACCAGGTTGCTCAGGGCTCCATCCAGCCTGGCCTTGAACTCTTCCAGAAATGGGGCATCAACAGCTTCTCTGGGCAAAGGGAGAAGTTGTAACTCACCTCATAGCAGTGTGTTGGTATGGACGGAGGTGATTTTCGAAAGTGCTTCTATTGCTGCTCTGACCTGGTTGGGCATAAATCTTAGTCCAGGCTGGGATCATGGTAGGATGGTGTACTCCAGCAGGTCGTGTACGTGGCTGGCCCATTCTGGCCCAAGTATGGCCAAGTCTTGTCTGCAGTGCATTCACAGACACAATTTCTGCTCACAGTTCCAGCTCAGGGCCTCTCAGCAGCGCAGACACCATTTCATTTTAATTTTCCTGCTCCAAGTCTGAGAAACAAGGACTCAGACCTGTTTGTTCCTGCTGAAAAGAAAGGGAAGAATGATAAAATCAAAGCCAGAGATCAGGGCCAAACTAAAGAACAGCCACAATGTTGGCTGGCAGGAGGAGAAGGTGGGAGCATTGGCCCTTCTGCTGGTGGAAGAAGGCCTTACCAGCACCCCTGCTCCTGACTTGTACCCAGCAGTGTCCTGTCAATGCAGCAGTGGCTCCAGCTTCTCAGGGTGCAGAGGCACAACAAACAGGTTGTGGTCTCACAGTGGCCTTAGAGGACTGTGGCTCCAGCTGTGCCATTCTGCAATGAACTGCTCTGAGTCTCCTGATGGGTCCCATCTATCAGCTGAGTGTCTCTGCTGGCTCAGGCTGTCCCCTGCTCAGCTTCCATCGCTTCACCAGCAAAAACAACTCTTCAGGGCTGCACATGGGGAGAGGGGAGGGAGGGTGTGTTTGTCATGTTCAAAAATAGTTCTCTAGAAAGATAAGCTAACCCTAATGACTTTCAAAAATTAGTACTGCATATCGCCAATAGAAAAAACGAAGAACTTTCTATAGGCATTCCAAAGTGCCACTTATGACTATAATTCAACTAGCAATTCAATTTTCCAAGGTCTAAATTCAGGATATGATGTGTGAAAAAGGCCCAATTCAAAAGACATATGAATTTAATGGAAATGCAAGTCTGTGTGATTCATTCTGTCAGCATCATCAGCTTCACAAATGCAGGTTCAAAATACCCAAGGTCAATATTTCTCAGTTATTAAAGTGAAAGGAAACTGCATTCATGAAAATCAGCAATAACTTCAGAGCTGTAATGAGGGATCTTGTGAGAAGTAACAGCTCCTTTCTTCCTTTCCTCAAGGTGTGGAAGGTAACTATAACTGCAAAGGCCTGACTGTGAAAACAGTCAATGGCTTGGCTTTTGTCTGAATCTGGATTCTCCCATACAAATCAGAAAAGAGCTAGGAAAAAAGAAGAGAAAAGCTTTTCTATTCCCCTTTGTTCATCCCATTTATATTCTCTAAGTTTCCTCAAATCTTTCTACATGGGAAGTTCCTTTCTCTGACCCTTTTCAACATTTTCCTGTCAGGCAGTGATACTCCCTGTAGCTTCATTACAGCATGTGCTGGAATTATGGAATTTTAGGATAAACATATAAACTTGTTATAAATTAATCTCTGCTCAATATTTACTATTTTTCCATAGCACTTGCTTTTAAAATTATGGAAACATCCAGATGTGAATTTGGAAATTATATTCAAAACAAAGATTAGTTTGGTCTTGAGTTACTAAATGCGCAGTGACCCCATTTCTTTTGATTTAATGAATGGTGCAACTCCAGTTCATAACAGCTTTTCCATCTGATCATTTCTCATGGAAGCAAATCGTCTTAATACTCATTGCCCTCAAATACAGTGCCAAAATTAGAAAATATTTGGTGTTCTGCAAAGTTTTTATGACTGTTTATCAACTCACCTTTTCTTATAGTGCTGTTTCACTTTCCTGTTAGCTGACTGGTGTTAGTAAAACACAGGTAGTGTTCTGTGCTTGCATCACTCTCTTCTCATTTTGTCTGTCTGACTTAATCTTAAAAACTTACATTTTCAGTGCCAAATGCCACACTGAGAGAACATCTCTGACATCAGTGCTACTGTTGTTGGCATTGAGTACACTTCATCTCTGCCAGATATGCCCTGATATAAAACCATTTTATCATATTCTTCCTGCTTATATAGTATTCCAAGAAGGAGGCTATCAAATATTTTTTTAAGTATTTGTTGCTGTTTGATATACTTCTGATGTAGTTTTTTATGGCTGAAAATGTGCTTGAAGACTGGTGAAGACCAGCCATGCTCTTGCTAAGCTTTTTTCTCTTTCTTTGTAAGATGCTTCTGTAGTGTATTTGTCTTATTCATTCTGTTGTTGAACTTTTCCTAGGTCGAGCTTCATAATTTATTTAGCCCTTATAACTTAATACTGTAGATGTATGTGGGCCTTGTGATTTACTACCACATCTTTCAACATTTAAATCCATTTTCTTATTATTCATGTAAATCCTCTTGGATTTTTCTGGACTGCTTCTATTGACGTGATTTTTATTGATTTTGCTTCACAGTGAAGAGCTGTGAGTTTGTTGGAGTTTTTAAAAAATTTTTTTGAATTTTATTTTGGCTGATTTTCTTTGGTTTGTTTAATAGAGCTCTACATCTACCTGTGCTGAAGGATTGCCTCTGTGGAAGCTATTTTTTTTCCCTGAATTTATGATACTGTCATAGAGAAAGGGCTCCAAAATGTCAGTGTTGATGGTCCGTGATGAGTCAAGCCTTTCTGCATGTGAAATCTTCAGTTCAGTTTGAAAATGATGTAGTGAATAGCAATACTCTTAGTCCTCTGTGGTCAAATTACTCTTTTATTTTCCAGTATTGTTTTTTTTCTTATGTTTCATCTGCTTTCTTATCACATATAGTTTGTTATATTTGGTTCTGAAGATTAGGATTGCGGCATAGCCAGATATTCATGTAAGTTTTTTCCAATACATATATGGTACCTGGTAGCTCAGTTGGGAGAATTCCAAATTACTTCATGTACTTCTTCATGAGGAAATATAATTCATGAGCTTCTGTGCCAGAAACAACTCAGATGTCTACGCATCACTCTAGTTTGGAAACTCATGCTATATTCGTACATTTATTCTGAGTTGTTTTCCCAGCCACTGAGTCTGAAGTTCCTCATTTACCTTGCTGGAGATTTATTTAAGTAAGCTGGGGTTGGAGTTTATGTGAAAGCAGGAAAAGTTCTTGCTTAGAGTCTTTGCTTAGTTCAGATTTGTTTTTCCTTTCTTTTAATTTGTTTGTAAATTCTTTTTTTCCTAATTTAAAAACCAGAGCTCCCTACAGTTAGATTTAGATACTACTACAGGAATAGAATGAGACACAGTCAGTCAGTAAATATTTGTTTAAATTAATTATTTTCCCGCAATGTCTTTGACAGTACTTTTTTTTTTTTTTAATGTAACTTGAAAAAAGTACAATGTTTGTAACCAGGAGGTTCTCAAATCACCAGGCTCTGTGCTAGTAAGAGGTGGCATGTCCAGGGAGGTGGACCAGCTATGTGGCATTTTTCCAATAGAGTCTCACTGCATATTCTCACTCTACTGAGTTATGCTTAAACCTGGAAGATAAACTTTAATCTCTACTTAGAGCAACCCATGCTGCCAATTCTTTAACTAAAATGTAATTTTGATTAGAATTTAGAGGTAGATCTCACTTTCCTTGCAGCCAGTGACCTCTGGGGGACGCAGCCAGTTATAATCAGCAGTAGACAGCAGGGGTGCCATTACCATAACCATGTTAGTTTCAAATAGTTCATAATTTTTTTTTTTTAGTACAGTATTGTTGATATGAACTAGGAGTTAGTAGCACATGTTTTTATTTCTCTTATCTCCAGTGACCAATTTGTATTTCATCTCCTGCTGTACACGACAAGAATATACTGCCATGTATTCAAAAGAGAATTAAAGCAGAGCAAGTCAAATTGGAAAGAAGCCTTTGGAATACAGTTACATTCACCATATGGTAAGAGTTATTATTATGTAATTTTCATAGGTATTGGTATAAGTTAAAACATTTAGAAGGCCTTCTTAAAACTCTAGATGTTTTCAAACAATGCGTCCAAATCCCTAATCCCCGAAAGGCCTTTTGGACCATTAATCAAGCCATGCTGGCTTTTGCCCTGCACATTTTTCTTCAGACTAATCCACAGAAACAAGCAAATAAATTACACATTAAAATTTATGAGTACAAATTTTTCCTTCCCTCTGACTAACATGTGCGATTTTCCCTGGAGAAATTCCCTCCTGCATAAGAAATTAAAGCTTTTAAGCAAGGAATATTTTCATTGTCACAAAGAAAAACAGAACCATTGCCATAGCCATGATATTTTCAAATATTTCATAATATTGAATACTATATTGTTGATATGAATGAGGGCTTAGTAGTGTATATAACCATAGTTATATATATAACCAGAGTTAGCTCCTGAATGTTGCAGCACTGTAATAGAGTAGGGGAAAAAAAAAAAAATTCATTTAATTTTTTTTTTCTGCCAAGAAGGAGATGTTGTAACAGTTTATTCTTTAAAGAAGCTTTAAAAGGAAAAAAAAAAAGACACCTCAAAGCAGCAAACCTTTCAGTTCTTTGATGTTCTGGCAGCTGAAATCAACTGCAGAGCCTAGGGACACTTTGGTTTCCAGCCTAGATGATGAACTGCATTTGCAGGAGATTATTATCTGTTTGTAGGGAACAGACAGACAAACCGGATGCCTGACTTGAGAAGGCTGTCTCAGTTCAGATTAAAATTTTCCTTCATTTCTGAAGACTCAGCAAAACTCCAGCATAGGCTGTTATTTTAGTCATGGGTAACACTTTGAGGTCAAAATGGACCTTTTGAAAATCATAAAAATGTGGATGTAGGCATTTTAAACTCCTACTTGATAAATTACCATGGTATTGCCACTGGAGGTTACTTCAACACACTTATTAACAATTTTTTTACTTCTGAGTGCTTTTGAAAGCCAGATTATTTGTGCAGAAAAGTAAGGGCTTTATCTTGGCTTCCAAGAATATACCCAGTGCAGTTATCTGCTACACTATAAATACACATTGTGCAAAGAGAGAAAGCATAATTATCTAATGCCATTGCAGCTGATGGTTAGAAGACAGTTATTTTCTTGGATCATGTCAAGATGGAGCCTTGATTAGTTCTATATTAAGTAAAATTATTGCATCAAACACTTGAGTCAAGCAGGCCTTGTTTTTAGCATAATGTATGTAAGAATTTTATCAATATATTGCTAATGTGATTTTCCAGTTGTAGAATGGAAGGACCTGCAAAGGAATAACCAGTCCATGGTTGCTGAATTTTCAGTTGGTACTTGCCCAGCATTTGAAACATGTAAATTTGATTGTGGGCTTCCAGCAGTAAAAGGCCTCACAAAAAGCAGAGAGCAGTGGGCTGACAGTCTCTTTACAAACAACCTATTCAATGTAATTATACCTTCCTGTTGCTCTGATAGGTTCATTCCTCTAAAAGGCAGAACAAAGGGGACTTCATTTTATTTGAATTACCTGGAAAACGGCTTTACTGAGCTCAGCTGAGTATTATACCTAAAAACAATAAAAGAAAATAATTTTAGAATCCTAATTTCAGAGTCAGACCTGCAATAAGCTGGTAAGTGGTTTTATTCTACACAGCATAAAAATTCACTTTTTCTGAGTTATACAAAGATAGCATAAACATAAAATATTAGAAGTTACTAGAAACTGCAATTTCTCGTTTTCTCTTCAAGATGGCCTACTTAGGGGATTTGACTTTTTCAAACTAGGGAGAATTCTAAGGTGGCATTATTAGACAAATCACGTAGATGTTTGCTTAGTAGCCAAACACCAAAGTAGAATTTCGAAGGAAAACACAATTCATTTGTAAGATAACACTACAGAAAGTCTTAAGACTACAGACTTCGTCAAGCAACTCCCTGTTTGATCCTGACTGCTCCGCTGCAGCTTTTCAATTTCAATATAAAATTGACTTTTACATGCAAGGCAGAGGTTTCCCATGTTCTACAGTGCTCAGAAGAGAGACTGCTGTGCTCCAGAAATGAGTGCTGCCACTTTCCCTGGGACCATCAAGCTGTATTTGTTCTCTGGACATGTTGAAAGAATGAGGACATGAAAGTCTGTCCTGACTTATTCCTGAGCTTTCATCCAGAAAGAGATTTAGTGGACCCAAGAGATAACACAGCTTCATACTTTTGGGGAGAAAATAGTTCTCAGGAAAGAGGAACATTTGTTTTTAAAATAACTCAGTGGCATTTTGGGGCAGTTTGGGAATGAGAAGGTCTTTTACATAAAAAAAAAAAAAGATAATTAATAGCCAGAGTTAGATAATTGTTCTTGACATGACCATATTCTCAATTCGATTAGAAAAAGACAGAATTGAAGAAAAAAAGAAAAACATGAGTACAATAATTTTATTTTAGTCTTCCAGATCTGCTTTAAAGATTTAAGAAGCTCAGTGAAGCCACTGAGACTTTGCATCCTTAGTCTAAGACAAAACCAACAGCCAAAATTTTGATACCTAACTCACGACAAGTATTGGAAACAAACACTATCTTTGACCTAAACTGGTACTACTTGTTCTCCTAATTTAGAGGAGGAATTGATGGGATTGCTATTTGTTTTGTTTGTTTGTGTGAAAACATATGTGAAAATTGCCAATGGCTGTGGGAATGGGCACTCATAATAGCAGCTTTTCATGTTTCTCTTGATAAGCTTAATCAAAGTATCTGATTATAACACTTCCCTCAGCACTTCATGTATTGTTTCTTTAGGAGCACAATAGATGTAATTTCACTCTTTCAGACTAAATAATTTTCATGGTAATTTCATTGCCATTATCCATCCCACATGTGGTGGTTTTGTATATAAATGTGCCTGACCCATGGCTTCTCACTAGTAGTCTGAAAAAAAATAGCTTTCAAACATAAAAAAGGTGGGAGTCACAGCAGAGCTAATAGCAGCAAGTGCAGATAAAAAACATAACTTGGACACAACAAATTTGCTAAATAGAAGCTGAGTAAGAGGAGCATTATGAGACCATACCTGATTACCCTTCAGTGGAAATAATTCTTGTAAATATATAATATAATTTAGCTCTTGCTAGATTATTCTACACATCAAACATTTCATTTTGATAAAAGTCTGATGCATCTAAGGTATCACTGTGGATGATAAGAAATTCGGCGTGATTCAGCTTTGCTTCCGCTATTCAAGTATTACAGCTTAATCTTACAGCTTAGTTTTGTGAGGACCCTGATTACAGGGAAATTCAAAGTTCAGGATTCCCTTTACGATGCACAGACAAAGCTCTCATGTTTGGCTGGGCTGTTCCCCAACAGTCTGAAGCATCACAGCGACTTTGGGGTTCACAGCCAGCACCTTCTCCTGCAGTTAACCAAGTTAACCACCTGTTTCTGTTCAGTCCTTCCTTTCTCATAATACAGACCCCACCTAAGGATCAGGCTGGCACAGCAGGATGGATAAATGGGAGACCTGAGTTGGCTTTCTCCCTTCATGTGCCTGGATTGGAAACTTGAAACAATGTCTTCCATCTTGCAGGTGTGTACCCTAAAAGCTGATATATTTGGTTTTGTCACACTGAAACAAATGCAAAACATGTAAATGATGGACAAAGAGGATTTGAGAAAATGCTGAATTTTAAGTCATAATCTGAAAACCCCACAGGTTGTCCACAGGGTGAGGACACATATGTGGGCTAGCAAATACAGGACTTTCGCTTCACTGAAAAAAACTACATTAAAAAAAGAGTGACCTCGCTACTTTTGCCCCCCTGGAACTTTTCCACCCTCCAGTTTACAATGCAATGCTACTTAATTTTTAAGAGACTGTACTGGGCTCAAACATTTTTCCTGTTATAATTTGTCCTTTCACCAGTCAGGGAAGCCATCTTGTTTACTACCCTGGTAGAGCTGGCTTTCCTGTGTACAAGGTGACATATGACTATGAAATAGTCAGGTCAATATTGCACCTAAAATTCCTCTGAAGGCTTCAACAACTTGAAAAAAATTCACTAAAATATAATAGTCCATGCTTATATGACTAGAGCTAGGAATTAAGAGAAAAGCTTATTTCTCTTATCCATGGTAAGAAATACCCCTTCGTTCTTCCTTGGGTGAAGTAGCAGGAGCTCTTCAAGCTGTTTTAAAAGGATTTTATATTTAATTTATTTCTTGTTGTTATTTTTATTTTGAATTTCACTTCAGGAGGTGTGTTTGACACTTAGAATGGTGTTGAGGGAGCAGGTAAAGGGAAAATTTGAAGTTGTTTCAATGAAGAAAAAAAAAAGCAGTTGTTGCTGAACAGATAGTTCATTATATTTAATCGGTTAGCACAGAAAGTTTTAACATGCTTCGATACACTAACACACTCTTTGAATGTGATTTATGCAAAGTTTGGTTCCTTTTAAAAGACTTTGTCAGAAATAGAGAGATTTGAAACTCAGAAAATATACTGGAATGCAGTTTTAAATTACTTTGCACTAATGTGATAAACACACCTTCCCTTACTATGGAGTGACAACCTTCTATATTTGAGCAATCGTGATGGAAAATATACCAGGAAAGTATTAATTTTTTTTCCCAAATGTGTAATATGCCATGAAGGATCCTTTGCTTTACCTCAGCCAAAACTGAGTTCCTTGAAATACCAGGCTGAAATCATCCAGCCTCATCATGCATGCTGGCTGCTGGGTAAGGTTTCAGTTCATCTGGAAGCAAACACCAGATGAGGAGAACACCTTGGATGGCAGCGAGTCTAACACAACCTCCTTGCTAAGGGCCGTGTCCTGTTCCCAGGGCATCCTGTAGCTCCTGACTGCAGCAATGTGCCTCTGATATTCCCAGTCCTAACTCTATCACTGCTTTCTCCATGTTTGGAGAGAATGTCTTTTTGTTCCTGTTCCGGTGGAACAATTTACCATCTATTCAGGCTCGGTAGCTGGAGCTTGGGCTGCAGCTAACGATGCTTTTTGTTTATTCTCGATGCTTGTCTTCCAGATGACTTTGAGAGCAGTCTTTGGGCTCACTCTCATGGCCTGGGTGAATATCCAAGTGAGGCTGGGCAATGGCAATGTCAATGTCGTGAGATGTCCCAGAGCCCCCGTAGTCCCTGTGTGACAGATGATGGGCTGTCACTAGTCCATAGATGGGACTGTTGTCATGGAAACAAAACGGCATAGAAATACTGAAAATAAAGCTGGCCAGACAAACTTGATAGTTTTTAGGCAGAAAACTGAAATCGAAGAGTGTCATGGATATACTTGGATTTTAGACAGGCATTTGCTAATGAAGCATATGATAAACTAGGGAGAAAATTAAATCAGTTTGTCTTAGACAACAAGACAATTAGTCCAATCAAAAGCAGGCTTGTGAGCTACTGACAATGAAAAATTGTAAATAATTTAAGAAGAGAGAAGTTGGCTGATGGTGTCCCACACTAATCAATATTGAGCTACCTGCTAGAAGTTTGGATAAATAGATCTACAAAATTCTGTCAAGAATAGTGAATTATTCAAGATACATGTAGAAGAGAGAACAATTTGGGATGATTCACTAAAATAGGGAATAACTAATTTGTGTCCCAGCACTAACTGCTGTGAAGTGTGTATGGGTCCTTATTAAAACACATGACCAAATTCTCCAGCCTTCCCAACCCAAACACTTTGAGCTTTTCTCTGTCAGTGGAAGCTTTCTGTAGAAAAGCCTGATTTCACATGTCTCCTACAAACATGTCCCCTGCAAACAGAATAAGGATAAAGGCCTGAGATGTGGGCCTTAGTTTCATTGGAGGGAGAATCCAAAAATCCTTCAGTCCCAATTTTCTCGCATTCAGACCTACATTTTCCAGTATTTCCTTTAATATCAACCACACCAAGTACCAGCATAACAGATAGTCCAGAGCTGTGGGTCCCTGGGCTGATATCCAGCAACACACTGAAGAACACACAAGATCCTTCTCCGTGGTCAGGTAGCTCAATATATAGTGGTAAATTTACTTAGCTGTGTTAGCATGTGTGATTAATTTAGACTCCTGCTAGTAATGTCTATGATAGAAAAAGCTGACTATTCTCTTTTACCTTCTTTATAACAAGAATATTTTTACTGTCTGGTCTCAGATAGTGCTGACACCTCAGCTGTGGAAAGCACAGTGCTAATAAGGCAAATGGACTATGTAGGAACATTTGGGATGGCTGTAGCTATCTCATTCCTGACTTTACTATTAATCATTTAAGTCATCCAGCTGTTGCAAACATCAACTTTAAATAACACCAGCAGCTAAACTCATAAATACATCAGTAGTCAAGGCTTGTTCACATTTGAAAAAGTGGTGAAATAGCCAGAATAACTGTTCCATTATAAATCCTCAAATGGTCACTATTTACTGAGACAGCCATTTCACTTAATTTCTGAAGACAGAGAACCTCTGAGTCATCAAAACTATCTCCCTTATCACTGAATAGGGATTTTCGGATAACTGGTTTTATTTTATACCTCTTCCTCAGTCTTCTGATCTATCTATTATTCAAGTAACAGCATTTTCCTCTGCCCTTGAATTATTTAAACTGTTGTGCATGCAGACAAACACACTTTCCCAGCTCTGCAGCAAGATTCTGTTATAAGCACATATTTGTGTCTAACCACATGCATTAGTGAACTTAAAGACTGAACATATCCAACATTGTGATATTTCGTGGATGCAAACCCCCATCAACACTATTTAAAAATGCTTAGAGCTTTCAATTTAGATTTTCTATACGAATTTTTTTTTTTGTAAAGGAGCCAGTCTGGCTGTGCTAAGTGCATATTCTCCCAAAAGCTAACACATGGAATCTCAGGCTGAAGGCAATTTATATTCATGTTTTAAAACTGCCATTTTAATCAGAGTATTAGTGTTATTATCATAATACTCATTAATGTGTTTCTCATAGATAATTTAAGTGTGAATCAATGCCCAAGAATAACTTGATTCCTCTGAGATCAAATGAATTAAGGAACTGGAAGATGTAAATAAAGTCTATTTATTTCAAATTAAAGCAGCAGCAGTGTGTTTAAAGAGAGTTTAGTCTACTGTTACGCAGTTGTAATGCAGGGAGAGCTAGCTTAGAAAAAGTCACCAAGAAGTTAAAGTATGCAGAGCATACCTGAGACATTCAGTTTTGCCGTGTAGAAGTGAGAGCATTCTGACTGCAAAATGTATGAGGGTGCTTGGGACTACGTTGTAAAACCTCTGTGGTGTGTGATGAGAGAGAGAGAGAGAGACAGAGGCACCTGGGAGAGTCAAGGTGATTATATTCAAAATTATTATGCAGAATGCCCATTACAGACACTAAAAAATCCACATTGGGGTTGAACTCCAAAAGACAGGTTTCAAACACTGTAGATGTCTTTAAAAGACTGGAAAGCCTCCATCTCTGTCTTTGCCACCAGGAGAGGAGTATGCTCAGGATAACACTATTCAAATAATAAAGATTTTTTTGGTACAGTGTTTGCCATATTATTTTTTATAGAATAGATGTGTTCACTAATACAGAGTCTTCATCCTTTCCCTTGAAATCATTGAAGGGACACAATTCAGAGGCCTTTTCAAGACCCCAAAAATCCCATTTATGCTGTTGTTAAATTAGTTTGCTGAGGCTTCCATGTGGTTTCCATGTGGACCACGGCATTAAGTATACGGTTCATGTGGAGACCCCAGTTTCCACCTGTTTTTTACATTCCATACATCTTCGTGTCAGAGATATTTTGGCATATAAGTAAAATTTTAAGAAAGAATCAACAGTGATACACATTTGGATACTTAGAGTAAAAAGAAGTTTTAGAGGAAAGGATTTATGGGCTACACTTAAAAGAAGGTGTTCCCTGAAAAGAAAAGAAAAATCTTAGAGATTTCTAGTAACACATATCATTTCAGAAGTGTTTGTTTGGCAAAGGTTTTCAAATTATAAACATTATAAATGTAGGTAGAAATGAGCAACTGCTACAGTGTTTGAACGAATTAACACAAAATGTTTATGAATCCTGTGACGCTATAAATGTGTAGCCATAGGATTGTACCAAATCTTCTACATTCTGCTATATATTTTCTGCTCTTAAGTTATTTAGTTTGCGATAAAATACTGTTTTCTCCTAACCACTGGAAATTACAGGCTTTCTGAGCCAGAGATAAAACAGTGATGCTTCTTCCAACTCAAAAACTTCCAGTAAACATTGTCTGCAATGACAGTTGTGTAGTGGCCTCAACTGACATTTTAAAGATTCATAACTTTGTATAAAATATCATTTGGAGACCTCAGATTTTATGGCATGATTTTTAAAAAACTGATAAAGTTTAAACTCTCTATGGCTTTTGCTATATTTATTGTCCTGGAAAGTTGTTCCAGACCACACTGCTTTGATGTGTAAAACTAACCCTGACTTCCTGCCCACCTGTATTCCCAGACAGTCTGGATCCATTATTTCCCTTGTTAGTTATATTAAGTAATACTAACAGCACTTTGTTTTTCCTCTGTTCTGATAAATTTCCAAACCCATGACATTCCCTCTCAGCATTTGCTTTACATAGTTAAAGATGAATCCTTTCCACTCTTTTTTTCCCCTCTTGGTTGCCTGCATTTTTTTCATGGAGACTTGAACATCAGTGACTAAATTTGCATGTAACACTCCATCAGGGTCCAGCCATGCCTTCCACCAGGTCATTAAAACTACCCTTCCTCTAAAGAAAGGACTCAGCCTACAGCAATCTTGCTACTGCCTTTCATTTCTGATGGTTGCGCATAAGATTGGATCAAGGTTATTCTGTGACCTAATTTAGCCAGATTTCTTTCTATTTCAGTGCAAAGAGGAAATAAGCAGCTACAGCCAGTGAACCAGTTTGTATTATCCATATAATCTATGTACAGTGTACATTGCATCTGCTCCCAAATTTGCTACTTCAGCCTGAAAAAACACAAGTTAAAATCCTGAGGAGCACAAGGGTGACTGCAGCCAAGTGACACAGAACTCCAAAGCAGACTAATGGGGAAAACTGAGCTCAAGAGGGTAAAACAAGGAATGTTATTATAGCAAAAGTCACAGCATGCACCTAATTACGGTATTTTATCTTCACGTTATTGTACATGTAATAACATAATGTCTTCATAATTCCACAAAGGCAACTTAGTGTAAATAAACCACAAGATATGAAAAGAAATTACTACAATAAATCTTAATATTGGAAATCCACAGATCTAGATTCAAAGGTGTTCAAACGTTTTCCTTAGAAATACAAGTCATTCAGTGTTATATAATAGTGTGCAGAAAAATTCTGGAGTAAAGTGCCATTGTAACACAGCAAAATAATCTCTTCCTTTATAATTTGAAAAGCATTTTGAAATTATCTTCCTTTTTATTATGAGCAGTAATGAGTATAAAAATAGATGCATTTTAGCTTTTTAAGCAAATTATGCCCTCATTTTAGAACACAAAGTGACGTAAGTCAGTTAGTTCTCATGCACTTGTGTGATACTCTGAGATATGTGTATCCAGCATGGCAGAAACAGGTTTAATTTTAAAAAAATATTATTGTTTTCATTCACATTTTCAAAAACCTTGGAAGTTTTCCTATCCTGATTAGTCCATTTTAGGGGAAAATCTAAAGCTCTGGGTCTTAACATCGCCTGAAAACTTATCAGTGTCCATGTTACAAGCCCTAAACCAACCAGAGAGATCACTCCTGAACTAAAGAAGAAAAACAAGTTTTTCTATTTTAAGAGACGTGTGAACTTTGTTGGAATTGAAATACACTGGAAATGTAACCCCTGAAGTGGCAGGAGTCTTTTAAATGGTTTTCTGAAGTTTCAGTGGAAGCTGTGCATACAAGTAAATTTACTGTTACTGGAATTCCATCAAGCCCTGTTCTCCTAAAATCCAAGTTCCACGTATATTTTTTTGCCAAAAGGGTAGCAGGTGACAATCAACACCTGAAGCAGAGTTTCAAAACTGAAAACCCCCACAAGTGCCATGCCAAGTAGGCTTACAGCCAGCTACAGAGTATTTTTAGAAGAAAAGAATCAACATGTCTTGAGTTTTCCCCAAGTTGAGAAGTAATAATTTTCCTCTGGATTTTTCATTCTTGCTGTGGTACAAAAGACCAGTTTGCTTGCATCAAACTGAAACAAAATGGTTTAATCACCTTGCACTGATGTAGATGA
Source organism: Eulacestoma nigropectus (assembly GCA_013397775.1). Lineage (NCBI taxonomy): Eukaryota > Metazoa > Chordata > Aves > Passeriformes > Eulacestoma > Eulacestoma nigropectus. Next base: position 1,631,788 of record VZTE01000432.1, on the reverse strand, counting down.
CAGTGTTATGTAATATTAGTGATGTCTCGTAAAAACCAAAGAAAACCACCAAGCCCTCCCATCCCAGGAAACTCAGACACTAGTGCTGGGATATTGCTTTGAATCAGCAACTATCATAGCTGCAAAACTGAATCTGAAATTATTAATTATAATACTGAAAATAGAGAATCCTGATTTATAATCTATGCTGCCTATTTCAAACTGAGCAGTTTAAATTTTCCTACTGGAAAATCTTTCCTCATTGCTTGTGACATCCATGTTCCAGAGCCACAATATATGGGCAACAGTTCGCCCTGAGCAGTTTTATTCCTGGTGTATCTGTAATACCATCCAGCTCACCCTTTGCACGATGTTTTTACTGCATCCAACGAATAGTTCAGCAATAGCACATCTTGTAACTTTCCCTTTCTAGGTTGTTTTCCCTAAAAACAGAAATGGAAGACATGCGAGACAGGAAAGATGGAAAAGAAACAAAGCGAGGAGAGTCTTCACAGAAACACAATTGCTCATGTGCACCCTGTGTGAACTGTGGCATAAAGTAAATGAATCAGATTTTGTTTCGCCATATTTCACTTCATGAACAAGCAGGACACTCTACAAAGTGTGGCCGTGGAGGAAAGAGAGTGATTCACCACAAGAGAGTACCTGGGCAGTGCAATGAGAAGCAAAAAGAATTAGAAGAGTTCTGCTAAGAACCCCGAATGGCTCTGGTTCCTGCTGTTGTTCACCTCCAGGAAGAGTACCTGCATGCTCTGCTTGATGATTCAGGATGCAGTATTTGCTATGATCCCATTTTACAGGTGGGTTTTGGAAGGGTTTCGGAAAAAAAAAAATACGAGTTTTGGAGGCTAAGTTTTGGAAAAAAAAAAAGAATTTACCAACAAACTGTCACATTCCTCAAAATGTTCCTTATGCCTGCCTCTGCTTCTCGCTTCCCTAAAAAGTCTGATTTATTTATTCCAAGATAAAACTGACAAATTCTGGTGTGGTTTTCCATGTATACTCAATTCACCATTTTTAGCTCTCTTTCCTGTGTTTCTCCACAGTGTCTAGTTACTGACCTGAAGTAAATAAACACTCTTATCTCTCAAACCATTCCTTTTGTATGTTCTTCAGTATGTCCTTGTCTTTTTACATCCCCCTTTGGGCATCTCCTACAGCTCTGTTCTTTCTGTGCATGTCTTTTTAAAGTAAATATCATCTACAAATAAAAATTCTCCTTCATGTCTACCCCGTATTCTGTCCCCATGACTGGGATTCAGATATCTGAATGTAGGTATTTACTTCTGAAGAGCCCATTGTAGGGTCTCTGTGTAGTCTGAAAAGTAAGCCAATAATATTTAAAGAACTGTAGGGGAAAATTAATCCAACTGCTAAAGAACAATCTCTAAACTCTGGCAGCTGAATGATGATCTAACTGTGCATTTTTCACTATGAAGGATAATAATTACATTGTAGCTATTGAAAGTTAGATAGGCTAAATCCTACACTTTTGTCCAAACTAAAATTCTAGACCACCTCTAACACTCCTTTGTAGGCATTTAGGCTCAACACAGCCACTATAAAAGTAATATTTTTAATCATATTTTTTTTCTCATTTCTTGTGGACAGAACTATTAAGCCGCCGATCACACAGGACCATAACTTGGCCTTCACTGTCTTCTGACATCTCTAAAATGCACGGTTTCTGATTCATTCACTGAGATTATTATCCAGGCTCTGCTGTCCTGCATGTGGCGTGCTTTCTTGAGACTGAGTAAATCCCACGCCTCTCCTCTACACCTGGAAGACCTTTGCAAGGATAATTTTCTCTCTGAGGTTCCTCCACTCTTTCATATAAAAAGAAAGGTTTTTGAGGATTTTCCCAGCCAACAACAGCGTTTTTCTTCTGATTTGGCCCTGAAGCCAGCTTCAGACTTTGTTCAGAGCATATGGCTTGCTTGTACCTGGCTAGATTTTCAAAAAGCAGTTTTATTCTTTCTTTCCAGCCACTGCTAATGTTCGAGAACAGCCTCTTAAAATATGTGCAAAACTTTCCAGTATGTCTTTAAACTCCTTCTTAAAACCTCTTTTTCCATAATGTCTTAACAGCCCCTTTGCTAATTTGATAGTTTCCTGTGTCCCCTCTCCTGTTGACAAGCACTTGTGAGATATTTATTGATCTGCTGCTTCTTCTTCCACATTAAAGCCAAGTTTTCAGGGCTTTGACTATGTTTTTCTTCTGTTTTCTGTGCAGCTCCTGAAACACCAAGGTCTCAGGACCTGTGTTCAAGTAGAATATGTTATCTCCTCTGGCCCAGCAAATACACCAGATTTCAGAAAATTGTCATGTTGGAAAGATCCAACAGTTATGAGGATTTTTACCAACATGTTCCTGAAATATCTATACTATTCCAGAACTGATTTTTTAGTAGTTATTTCTTTTCCCAGCAGAAAAGAGGTTTGACTTTACAGAGCAGAAGAGATTGTCAATTTAGAGCACATTTATAAAAGTATACATGACTTGTCCTAAGGCAAAAGACATTAAAGGAAAGGAAGTTCAAGTGTTAATGTAACTGTCAGTCAGAGAGGAAGGAAAGAAAATCTCACAAATTTATTTAATTATTTTTATTTGGATTTATTTCGCATTCTTGATTAACTAAATCAAATAACACTGAATATTTTCCAGCTGGCTTGGAGGTATAGGGATAATATTGCATGTGGATTTTCTAATTTCCCTTATGGAAAGAATGTTTTTAGTGCATGGTGCACTGAAGCAAAACAAAGACAGTGACAGATGCTCTTAAACTGTTTCTTAAGTGGACAAATGGCCTTTATAACACAATAGAGACGCAGAGTGTTATTTATCAGAAGCTCTGTAAAAGCTGCCATTCAACTTTATCTTGGGGAGCTGGAGTCCCACTTTCTTCTTCTGTTGTGAGGCAGCAATTAGTCCTGAAACACGTGAAGTCCTTACAAAAGATCATTAAGGTGCTACATAAATAATTAACAATAATTGCTGAAAAGGTCAGTAGAATGTGCTAATTAAAGGTGAACCAAACAATGTAAAAAAATTCAACTGTCAATTGCTTAGCTAGCTTCAACTAGTCAAAACAATTAAAAAAAATAGTAGGAGACTAAAAGGCAGTCATATTAGAACAAGGAAAACACTGTGCTTCATCCCCTCCTCTATCTACTTCAAAAGTACTACACCTTGTTAACTGGTGCATTTCTCCTCCTCTGCTGCTTGGATGGACCTAATGACCAAGTAGAAAAATTATTTGTTCATGATTTCTCTTTATTTTGGTTCTACACGGGTATAGTGATGCTTTCAACCTCATTATTTCCACTTTATTACAAGACATTCAAAACAAGATAAATTCAAAAGAAAGAGGCATCCTGTTCTCCTCTACAAAGGAAAAACAGAAGATAAACTGAAGCAATTATAAGATGAAGGCTGCTATATAGTAGAAATTAAATAATGTTCCTTGTACAAGGAATCAGAACATATTAAAGCAGCAAACATAAGGCGAGAAAATATAGAACTAAAAGAGCCATATGTGTACCTGTGAGGGAAATCACAAAGAGGAAATATCCACTCTTTCTAAAAGGTTTAAGCTAATGTAAAAGAAAGAATGATAATATGCTTTAGTCATGAGAATAGAGTCACTGCATGTTGTCACAGCGGCATAGGTTTACAGCTGCCCTAGTACACTAGATACTGTTTTCTGATTTAACTTTTTTTTAATTTTTTCTCACAGCAATTCTTAGTTTTCTGAGCTTTTTAAAGACTAGCTAAATAGTGATGTATGTTTTTGTCACACATAAAAGGTCAATTGTTCTCAAATTCAGCACCATTTAAGATGTAGTGTGAACATGAATAATAATGTGATCATCAGTGCTTTAGGAGTCTTACAAGAAATTTGAAGAAGTGTAATTTGCAAGTTCAAAGAGAATTGAATGGGAAGATGAAATTGGTTCTGATATAAAGCAGTCCTGGTTAACTGGGGAGGTTCCAGACAGCTGAAGGCTAGCCAATGTGGCACTCATCCATCAGAAGGGCTGGAAGGAGAATGCAGGGCACTGCAGGCCTGTCAGCCTGACCTCAGTGCCGGGAAAAGTCGTGGAACAGATCATCTTGAGTGGCACTGTGTCCAGTTCTGGGCCCCTCACTTTAAGAAGGACATTGAAATGGAGTGTGTCTGAAGAAGGGCAGCAAGGCTTGTGAAAGGTCTAGAAAATATGTCTTAGGAACAGCTGACAGAGCTGGGTTTGTTCAGCCTGGAGGAAAAGAGCTCAGTGGAGACCTTGCTCTCTACAACTACCTGAAAGAAGAGTGAAGCCAGGTTGCACCTGGGGAAGTTTGTGTTGGATACTAGGAAAAATTTCTTCACTGAAAGAATGGTTAAGCATTGAAACAGGTTTCCCAGGCAGGTGGTGGAGTCATTCCCTCTGGAAGTGTTCAAAAAATGAGTGGACATGGTACACTGGCATATGGTTTAGTGGGCATGGTGGTATTCAGTCAAAGGTTGGGCTTGGGGATCTTGTCATGGAGATCTTTTCCAACCTTAATGATTCTATGATTCTTTGAACAGAAAACAATAATTCTCAGAGACGGAAATCAGTTTAAACTGTTTGAAATGGAAGGCCACCTTCTGAATCTAGTTGCTCAGAAAGCCTGAGATTAAATTCAATTTTTGTGAAGTAATGTAATTACTGTCTTACACATTTTCTTAGTACCCTTTTTGTCGTTCATGTTGTTCATATGCAAACACTGGAACCTAACTAAATTCCCTGAATGCTGAGAACCAGTTTGAGGGTAAAATTAAGGATGCCTTCAGGAACCAAAAGAACCGAGGAGTTAGATGGTTTCTTGGTGGACCATCCAGTAATGCATAGACACATGAATTGCACCAAAGCTCCTTTTGAAGATACACTGTCACTGAAGCAAGGAACCAAAAGACGAACTGATGCCCAGATGAAATGCCAACTGTCAGATCTAAGTGGTGGAAATCTTCCCAGCATGCAAAAGCAGAGCCTGAAACTGTAAAAGTATACCAAAATATAACAGTAAGATGGAGCAGGTGGCAAATCTCAGTTTGTCGTGCCCCATTCTTTCAGCTTTCTTATGAAATGACAATGTATGTTTTTCGTAAAAAGATAGATAAGCAGAGCCCACACTGGCATCCCTGAAATTGTAACAGGGTACATGTGAATTCAGTTCTTTAATATTACCATTAGGAAGCCGGGTGGCAGAAGGCCAGCAACTGCTAATTGGGGAACAATAAAGCTAATTACAGCTAACTGCATCTGAACAGTCACCAGACAGCAAAAATTCTCTTTCATTACGGCTGACTCCCATCCTGAATTTCATTTCAATTCAATCTGTTCTGAACAGCGAAAAGTTGAAGCGTAACAAAATCCTTTCCAAGGCAACTCCCGGAGCATCGGCTTACAGGCTTCTGTCAGCTGTGGTCTCCTGCTCCGGTACAGCAGCCAAGATCCACATAAACCAAACTGGTATCCTGGTTTGTTACCCAGGACAACTCTCCTGAACTCTCATAGAGACTTCTCACGGAAATCTTTCAAGTTTTTAAAATTAATACATTACATCCAAATGAGCCTTTCTCATCAGGTCTTCAAACACTCTGGGTGCTACCAGACTTGGGAAAACCAGAGATGTGCTGCTAGACAGAGCTCTATAGGACTTCTTTGAGGGAAAGAAATTTCAGATAGACTTCCTATCCCCCGAGGTCTCAACAGGAATTGTGGGGCTAGCTGAGCTTACTCTTGAGATACAGTAGAGTTTTTCTCAAAATTTATTCTAATTATGAAGATCTGACCCTGCTTCCCACTGTCTGTTGTAAAATAAGCCTGGCGCATGTCAACTATTCTTACATTGACATGTGTCACAGACACAGAAGGTTCTTTTATAATACATATGAAATATTTTTTGAGTGTAGCAATGTTGAAATACAGCACATTAAATTAAACACTAGAAAGAGAACAAGTGATCTCTCTATACCACTAAGGTTTCTCCAGAAGGATGCACCAGTTTTCATCAGACACTTGCAACTAGACACATCTCGCTGTCTTGAGTCCTCTCTCAAGGCCTCATGAGGCACATTTGTACCACTTCACATTAACAGAGTAAAATGGAAAACACCATGAATTCCACAAGTAAGATACAGTATGTTTTGGTGATCAGAATTTGTCACGCATAAAATATTTTAAACCAGCTAATCCACTGAGTGCAGAGAACTGCTGGCTGAACTAAACTTATGAGAATAATTATTTGAGATAATTTATTTGAAAAAAAGAATTGGAATTAATGTACATTCACCATTTTTGCTGTCGTTCAGGTCAGCAGTCATACATAACTGACCTTACAACATTTGGTCAAATAATGTGCTTATGAACACTAAAATTTTGGAACATGAATCAGTGATTTAGGAGAAAACAGTATTCAGTAAGACCTGTTTCAGGACATGGATCTTTACAAGATTATGGCAACTTCTATGCTTTTAGAAATCAAACAGCAATCATAGGATTCAATTTAACTTTCAAAAAAAATTAAAAATAACTCAAAATTTATCACTATCTAGAGATGTTACTGCATAACGCATTAACAGTTGGCACTGAAATTGTTGCAAAATTTTCTGATTAATAACCAGTAAATTAGTCCTTTCTTGTATTGACATGAGTATTATAACGCCCTGTGTTATTTTGAGCAGGGTGTATTTTGTCATGCAGTGTCCTCCAGGCAGGAAAACCAATTTTTTTTAAAGACAGGACTGCAATTCCACAGCACACAGTTTAGTTTAAATAGTGGGCACAGGACTTTGCTAATGGGAGACAGCTTTCATTATTTCAAATGCTATTCCAGGTGAATTGAATCATTCAATAGGAAATTTTGCATTTGTTTTCCTCCTTTTGCTGAGCTTCTCTGACAGGAAAATGGCCATACTTCCAGAGTAGAAGATAGCATCTGGAAAACAGAGCAAAAAAAGAGAAAAAAATACTGCAGGTCAGGTTAGGAGTCCTGTGCTTATGAAAACAGAATCAAAATAGACCTCCACTATAGAGGAGGTATGATGAAGTATCATTATTTACATTTTTAAGCTACTGTTATATCTAGATAACGAATGGGGAAATTACTGGGTTTATTTTTCTCTGCAGCAGGCCCTATATTAAATACTTGCCTAACAGAAACAGATTTCGAATCTAACCATGAGGCGAAAGGATTGTCTTCATTGAGTAAAACAAGCCCTTTTGGAGGGGGGTTTTGATGAGTTCATATGAGGTATTCAAAGATAAAAAGAGTTAAAATGTGGCACTTTGTTCTTGGCAAAGGCCTGTTAGTGCAGGGGCAGAGGGCAGATCTTGGCCAGTTCCCCTCTGGGTAAAATGAAGCTTTTTCTTTTTACCATTCTCCCTTGCGCCAGTACCCACATTACTTATGGACAATAAAAAGCCATGAAGAAATTGATAGGAAAGCAGCTTAGTAACTTTTGAAAAACCCCTTGTGTTTCCAGTACGTCTGTAGGAATTTAAGTGTATATCTGCGTACTCCAAGATTGAATTCTCTCTAAAATATTTAAATAGACTAATCACATTGATAAGCAGGAAATACAGAGATAAATGCAGCTTAGAATCTATGATAAGAGGTTTAAAGAATATTTTTGACGCTTTTCTACTTCCACACGGCTGATGCTCAGGCTCAGCAATATGAAACAAGTGAACCTAATGATAATAATAACATTCATGGATTCTCCTTTAGCTTCCCACAGACCAGAAATGGAAAATAAAGTAACCCAAGATGAGTTTATAAACTACTTGCTTGCATTGAGAGATGTGTCATGGAACTTGGCAAATTTTCTCAGGTCACAGACTTTGCTACCACCATGCAATGTGAGCAATTTAACCAATTGAAGTAAAAATAATCATTTCCTATCCTTTAATCATAAAATGTTCCTAAACAAAGCATGGATAACTCCGCCAATATAGTACAGAGCAAGTCTTGTAAATGGGTTTTGTTAAACATGTGTGGTAAGAAGGCAGACAACTTAGTGGGTTTTAAGTTGAATTTGCATTTCCAAGGACAGCCTCAGATTATGCCTTTCACTTCCATAAACTGAACAGGAGGACTGGCAGATGTTTTCCAGGCACGTAGAAGAAAGTATTTCCGAGGTAGCATCATCCTTAATTTGGGACTCTGCTTATCTACTTTCTAAACTGAGGGAGGAAAAACTACCTGAAATATTTTGTAGTTCAAGCTACTGTTCAAATTAACCTCTTTGGGATGCTGAAAGTAAACTTCCCTCTGCTCTTTGGAAGACAGTGTTGTCTCTGAGGTTCTTTCCCACTCTGAAAAGTCAGTAATCATTAGTGTAATCTCACTGTGATTTAAAGAAAGGTTGGGTTTGCAACTGCTTGCAAGCCATAGACAATGGGAAGGCTGGAAAAGTTCATCTAGGCTTTAATTACAGCTGAAATAATGCTAGCATTTAGAAGACATTTAACAGCAAGCTTAGCAGATTAGTATTTCTGCGGGGTTTTTTTCATTTTTTATTTTTATTTTTAACAATTACTAAGTGTTTCAAAAGCAGCAAGAAAAGTTCAGCCTGCATGTAAGAATGGGATGATTGCCCTGTTAATCACCCAGAAATCATCTGCTTAGGACAGTGTGATAAATAACAGGCAAACTACCCAGCCAGTTCTTGGAAGCAGAGCCCCTGCTTTGGAACAGTGTGAAACCACAAATACTATCCATGTGCAAACAAATGTGACTTACAGTTTATCTTTTATATTCGAGCTGCCCTGAAAATGTCTTTCCTCTTCCTGGATCATTAGCTTGTCTGAAAAAAAAATAGAATCAGACATATATTAGAAGAGGTTGATAGAGGAGAAGCAAATGACAAAAATTAAACACAACAATAGACTGTGTTATGTTTCCATGGAAAGGCAGCAAAGGAAAAAAAGAAAGTCCAAAAAAAGAACGACTAAAGGATTAAACAGAACATAACCAATATTTCAGTAAATGATGGCAGGTTTCTCTTCCCTTTGCAAATGTTTCTCATGTGTCAATAGTTATAGGTCTTATCATGGGCAAGCTGGGCAGAGCTCACCCACAGAATCACAGAATCACAGAATCATAGAATCAGCTAGGTTGGAAAAGACCTTGGATATCACCAAGTCCAACCTATGACCTAACACCACCTTATCAATTAACCACGGCACTGAGTGCCACATCCAGGCTTTTTTTAAACATCTCCAGGGATGGTGACTCCACTGCCTCCCTGGGCAGCCCATTCCAATACCCAACCACTCTGTGAAGAATTTTTTTCTAATGTCTAACCTAAACTTCTCCTGGTGCAGCTGGAGGCTGTGTACTCTCATCCTGTCACTTGCTGCCTGTGAAAAGAGACTGATCCCCACCGGGCTAGGAGGCCTTTCAGGCAGCTGTAGAGAGTCATAAGGTCTCCTGTGAGCCCCCTTTTCTCCAGGCTAAACAACCCCAGCTCCCTCAGCTGCTCTTCACAGGGCTTTTGTTCTAGACCCCTCACCAGCCTTGTTGCCCTTCTCTGAAGACTCTACAGCACCTCAACATCCTTCCTAAACTGAGGGCTCCAGAACTGGACACAGCACTCGAGGTGTGTCCTCACTAGTGCTGAGTACAGGGGAAGAATGACTTCCCTGGTCCTGCTGGCCACGCTATTCCTGATACAGGCCAGGAAGCCATTGGCCTTCCTGGCCACCTGGGCACATGTGGCTCATGTTCAGTTGGCTGTTGATCAGCAGCCCCAGGTCCCTTTCTGCCTGGCCACTGTCCACTCTACTCAGGGCATCTCCTCACTCCTCTTTACACACCAAGGTATTTATTTTGCAAGTTAGTTTGAAGATTGCTTTTTTAATTTCTCAAAGCCTTCTCCATGTGTTCAAAACTACATTAACCCAAGAGAAAAAGATGGTTATTGCCCACTTACATGAGTGACAGACTATTACAGATGTAATTACACCCTGAGTCTGCATTTGCAGCATATTCCCCCTCACAGCTCTAAAGCTTCTCAAATCTGAGAGCTCTTCCAAGGGGATGTTGAGCTTGCCATTATCTTTAGAGGCAAAGCTGAGTGAGAAAAACTAAGTGGATGCTGGTGTTTATATGGAAGCCTTAGCAAACAGAATCCAAAGCAGATTTTCACAAAATGCATTACCCTGGTAATTGCAGAAGTGATAAATAGTGGGTAATTGGGAACATAATACCAGTGGCAAACACAACAGACAACTGTTGAGCATGATTTGGTGCCAGGAGAAAGTAAGAATAGGACCTGACGTGACAACATTTACTTCATGGTAAAGGTTCAAGGAATAGTTGTGTGCTATCCACTCTGATTACACATGGAAATCCATTTTTGCAGTGTGCTGCTTTGGTTTTGTATGTGCCATTAACACATTTCCATTTTGAAGACGCAGAGCAGAGTTTGCATTTTTTCCACATGCAATCAGTTTTGAGGGCTATTTTTACCAAGTATTAAAGCCATAAAATAAACATGATTCTAAATATTTGTGAAAGATTTTCTTTTTTCTCATGCTGCATTTATATACATTCTTTTACATTTTATTTCCATTTTGTTGGCTCCCATTCAGAAAAGGAGCTGAAGTGCAGAAAGGGTGATAAAAAGCAGATATCATACAGATTGTGATTTTCTGCATTTTAGTTTTTCTGCAGAAATAATATTAGAAATAAGGATATACCTTCCTTTAGAAATTTAAAATAAAAAAGAGAAAAAGCCGATGCAAGTTTCTACAGAGGTGTTGCCTATTTCTTGTGGGCCACTTTTCAAAAGGGTGAAAGAGGTGGGTTTCATCTGCTGTTCTGATAACAACACAAAGAGATTTGTATTGAAAAAGAGCAAACCAGAAGACTGGGAAATAGGTCATAACCATGGGAGCTATGTCTAGAATTAGTCAAAAAAGCAGTTGCAAAATTTCTCTGATGTAGCATTTGCAAGGGTTGTAACTCCAGCCTGGAGGTCAAGAACCAGTCCCTGGTAAATGGTCACAACACCACTTAAGTCAGAAATGCTTCCCCAGTTGACATAGGTTGGCCTTTTGTTTAGAGAGTCTTGAAAAAGATATACTCTTTAATTAAAATTACCTAAATACATAGGCCTGGAAACCCTTTACAGAGAAGCTGAATATTTCTCTCCGTTTCATGAAAAGCTTTCCCCAAGACTAAATCAAACAGCTGCTCTTAAACATTCATTGTTGAATATGCCTCTAGCAGATAGCAGTATAAATTAGCTTGTGTTCTAGATGTGATATTTGAATTTATAAAAGATGTAACTAAACCCCAAATACTTCACTGGGCACAGTATCATGCTTAGTAGTTGCTGTATGAACTAATTATCGGAGTAATTCCATCTAGCTGTTCATCTTAACAGAGCAGGCTTGGGGCTCCAGGATTTTGTCGCTCCAGAGTGAGAAAGTGTTTTCTGGTGTAGCCAGGGACGTGATTGCTTCTCAGTGCTGTGGGAATCCTCAGAAAAACATATTTTTGTTACATCTGGAGACTGATGCTGGTGTGTCTGGTTTCTGTTAAATGAAATCTTTTATCCTGTCAAAGTGCAGCCACAGCCATTAGGGAAGGCACAGTTTTCCCTGCTTCCCCGTTGCAGTGCCGGGACCGCTGGCCACCGCTTGAGATTCACGTGTGTCACTGTCTGGTCACACCGTGCCACCTGCTGGGACGTGTCGTGGGAAGCGACCTTGTCCTCTGTACTTGCTCTGGGTTGCACTGAAGATCACCTAAATGTTAGAAGAAAGTGGAGGTGAAAAAGCTTTTGGTGTTAAACTGATCTTGAGACCCTACTAAGAATCTGCATTTCAGGCCTTATAACCTGTGTTAGGTGTGAACAGGGTGGCAGACAGCACCTCTACTGACCATTAATCACCTTTTGTCAATGCCTTTTGTTAGATGCATTTCACTTTTCTGGTGAACTATGTCTAAAAAGGGCTACATCTTTACCTGTCATCTTGTAGCAGAGATTCTCTAATAAATAGTTTGCTGAACATCTATCAGTGTGTGTATGTATGGCTTACATACATACAGAGGATTTTATGTTACTCACGAACTGATTATTGTCTATATTGTCTGAGTAGTATCTATGCACCTTTTGATTTATATTTGGCCAGAGACCCATGCACATGTACCACAGCCATAGCAGGATGCCAGGGTTACTATTCAAGACCATTTACTTAGCAGGAGGTGAGGAAGGGGAAGCGGGGTTGCTCCTGAAAGATGCTGCCAAGAAATCTCAGCAGACATGAGCTCTATGTGCAGCACCTTGCACAAGGAATTCAGCCTCTCAGACCCACAGTAAAGAAGCTATAAATTGCTTACTCATTTAACTTTGTGGAACTATGTGTACCTGCCAAAGGCCACCTAATGACAGGAATTTTAACTTTGGATTTTTTAAATAAAATGTCTGTGACAGAAGCGTCCAAAAGATCCACATTTTTTTTTCCTTTTCAGTGTTTTCCTTATGTTCACAGAAAAGCAAAGATTAATCCCACATACTAACAAAAACACAGATTACACAACATCTGATAAATGGAATATGACTATTTTGCAGTTTCTCCCAGGATTCAAACCTGTGCAAAACAAATGAAGAAGTAGCTGTCATGCTGGAAGCCTTTCTATAAGAAAGCAGAACTCAGAGGTGTTTGCTGTCAAGTAACACAGCTCTCAGCAGCATCACTGAGCACTCAGGTCTCTGCTCTCCCTCAATGAATAAACTGGTCCTGGGGTATAACAACTGGTGGTTTCACAACATTTTAAAAGCATGGAGTTTCTGATTTTAATCTAGCTGGATGGCACATTTCATGAATACAGTTCTGATGGGCAGGACAAGGAGTAATATTTTTTAATGGTTTTCACAACCTACATTATCCTATTTTCTGACTCTCTAATCCTAAAAGTCATAAGGGCATCTACAAAGCTGTATTAGTCTCCCTTTCTTCTCCAAAGACCACTCAAAAGCTTTGATCCTCGTATCCCTGCACTTTGAACTGATGGATGGCCCTTTGCACCAAGACAAAGAGGGTGGAGGTAGCTGAAGACAGCCTTGAGGCACATGGATACCCGAGCATGTACTTGGGGTGACCTGCATTCAGATATTGATTTTACACTGCTGAGCTACATGTCTTTTGAAATACCTGAAGGGACAGTGACTCCACCACTTCCCTGGGCAGCCTGTTCCAGTGCTTCAGCCCCTTTTTGGTGAAGAAACTTTTCCTAATATCCAATCTAGACCTCCCCAGGTGCAACTTGAGGCCGTTTCTTCTTGTCCTATCACTTGTTTCTCGTGAGGAGAGACAGACACTCACCTTGATACAACCTCATTTCAGGAGACATCCTTGGCTTGGTTTAACCAAAAAATGGTTGTGGAGGTGTGAGCAGAGCTGTAGGCTGAACCCCTGCCAGGTAAGAAAAGCAGAAACAGAGAGGTAATTTTGCTGAGGCACTACTGGCAGCTCAGCGAGCCAGTAGTACTGACGTGACAAGGTAAATACTGGTGTGACAAGGAATAAAACCCGAGTGAGAAAAGCAGGGTGTACGAAGATGGCAGCTCATCAGCACAAGGATCAGCAGGGGCCAGCCCTTCCCCCAGGGCTGACATCTGTGCTGCCAGCAAAGGTGTGCAGGGTTTCTCACTGGAGACACTGAGACATATTGTCTTGGTTTGAAAGACAGGTGTCTGTTAAGGAAGGCAGGAGCCTCCCTTGGAATGGAAAATGCAACCCCCTTCCCTCCAAATGATTATAATTTTTGAAATTAAGGGGCTCTCAGGCACAGATATAGGGAATAGGAATAACAGTTCTTTACTAATATATATATATAGAGAGAGAGGCAAACAAACAACACTAACCACGGCAGTAATAACAAACAGAACCAGGAACCCAGTGCCCGCCTTCCCTCGGCTGTTTGGGGAGGGTGCGATGGTTCCCTCGCGGCTGCAGGGGGCGCTCCGGAGCGAGCTCGGGGAGCACGCGGCAATGGCGGACGGGGAGCTCGCCTCACAAACCCCAGGGGCAGCCGATCCCGGAACAGCAGGGACGAACACACAGAATCCCGGGTGGTAGGCGAGATGTATCAAACTC